>SNVD02013233.1:0-78536 GCA_013180625.2 Boswellia sacra
TTTCAAGTGTGTAGTTAGAATCAGAACAAAGTTCCATGAATACTTGGTTGGGAAAGGCCTTAAGACGATGGAAGAAATCGTAGAGAAAGCTAAAGGGCAAATCCATTTAGAGAATGATGAGGCCCTCCAGCCTCACAAGACTACCCTGGTGGCAATCAGGAAGAAGAGGGGAGGAGAAAACTAGCAAACAACTTAGAAGAAAGGGACGCTCAAGACAAAAGGTGACAAACCAAAGAGACAGAAGGTAGACGCCTCACGGCTGGGGCCATCACACCTTTTATCCCTCTCAACATAACTCTAGTGAGGATACGGCAGGAGAACAAAGATAGAGGAATATTTAGAACACCAAGGCCCTTGCCAAAAGAGGCCCAAGCGAACAAAAATGCCTATTGTGCATTCCATGCCAACCGCAGACATCTAATGAAAGAATGCAAAAATCTAAGGGCCCAGATCGAAATCATGATATGAAATGGATTACTAACGAGGTACGGGGTTCAAGCACCTAAAAAAGGCAAAAATAAAACAAAACCATCTGGGCGCCCTCCCTCACAAAAATCAGTGGCCGCCATTGGGATGTCATTTGAGGTGCCAAAGGCTAGATACCTAACCGAAGTGAATAGAGGAAAGGACTTACATGCCATTCATAGTAAACCTTATAGCACCGACCAAAGGCCAAGGGAGGAGTAGAGATCAATTATGTTCGTGATGGAAGACTGACTGTGGCTGAAGTTTACGAAGGCATATTTAATAAGACTGCAACTCCCCCATTGAGACCTTTTAGTGGTAACATTAACTATCGTAGATTGTGACATAGCTAGATTGTTGATAGATAGGGGGAGCATCACTAATATAATCTTCCTAAGTACTTACAAAAGGATGAGGCTCGACGAGGGCCTGACTCGGTCGAGCAGGGCCTCTTTAGTCAATTTTAGTAGGAGCATGATGTATCTCGTAAGAGTCATATCTCTTTTAGTGATAACTATTGAGAGAACGTTGTTGATAGATATCCTGGTGATCGATACACCCTCCACTTACAACGGGATAATGGGCAGGACATGGGTACATAAGATGAAGAGGATACCCTCTACCCCTGCATCAGCTGATGAGGTGCACGACAGCGGATGGAAAAGGAGTTGTGGAGATAAAAAGAGACTAAGTGATGGCCAAAAAATGTTATGCAGTTGCCTTAGGAGAAAGAGTTCATCTGGATAGGAAGACAAATGAAGAAAGGGTGGATAACCCCTGCCAGACGCAAAGCAAATAGCAAGCACAAGAGGTGCTAAGGACAAGGGAGACAGAGAAAAAGATCCCTATGATCGAGCCCCTAGAGCAAATAGACTTCGGACCCTTAGCACTAGAGCACAAGCTCTTTGTTGGCTAGTTGTTGCATGAAAAAGAAAGAAGGAAATTAAAGACAATACTGGAAAAGAATGCGGACGTATTCACTTGGACTGGGCAAGACATGCCAGGAGTAGACCCAAAAGTTGTGTGTCATGAACTAAATGTGATGAGGAAAGCTGTAGCGAAAGACAAAAGCTACAAAGGCACACCCTAGAAAAGAATAGAGCAGTAAGTGAGGAGATAGACAGGTTGTTAGAAGTAGGATACATAAGAAATGTGGCATATCCGGAGTGGTTGTCAATTTGGAAGGGGTGCCAAAGAAAAACGAAAAATGGCGTATCTGTGTGGATTACACTGATCTAAATAGAACTTGCCCTAAAGACCATTTTCCTTGACCCAAGATAGACCAAATGGTAGATGCCACCACCAATTTTGCACGAATGAGTTTCCTGGATGTCTATAACTGATATAACCAAATCCCTATGTATGGACCAGACGAGGAAAAGACCTCATTTATTATAGAAATTGGGATATTCTACTACAATGTTATGCCTTTCGATCTTAGAAACGTAGGGGCAACATACCAGAGGATGGTAGCTAGAGTGTTTCACAGACTTTTGGAGGATATCATGGAAGCTTATATAGATAACATAGTAGTTAAGAGCAAAAAGGCAGAAGACACCTGTAGCATTTTTAGATTATCTTCAACACACTTTGCAGATGCAAAATGAAACTAAATCCCCGTAAATGCATCTTTGGAGTCTCCTCTAGAAATTTCTTGGGGCATATAGTTAGCAAGAATGGGATAGAGGCCGCTCCAGGACAAATACAAGCATTGATGAAGACCACAGAATCGAGAGATATAAAGAAAGTCCATACTTTGACAGGGAGGGTGGCCACTTTTAGCCGTTTTATCTCGAGGCAATAAGATAGATGCTGACCTTTCTTCCAGGCAATTAAAAGGGCCAGGGGGAATAAAATGGCAAAAGAAGTAGGCTGACACCCTCTAAAAGCTAAAGAAGTACTTAAGACAGGTGTCTATACTTTTTGCTCCTATTCTAGGAGAAATCTTATACCTGTACCTAAAGGTCTCTCTATCGGAGTAAGCAATGCCCTGCTAAGGGAAGAGGAAAGGGTGTAGAAGCTAGTGATGCTCACTAACCGGACCTTGAATGATACAGAAACCAAATATATGATCGCCAAGAAATTGATCCTAACTTTGGTTCACGCAAAAACCTGAATACTGCACTACTCTAAGACTCATCCTATCCACGTCCTAATCTCCTATCCTCTGAAGGCAATACTGCGCTATCTCGACCTGACAGACAGAATGATTAAGTAGGCCATGAATCTGAGCACCATAGATATCACTTTCTACCCTAGAATAGCGAGAAAAGGACAAGTCTTGACTGATTTTCTTCTCGAATACGAGTCTAGTTTTGAAGATGCTGTGCTGAAGGGGCCTGATGATAACGAGAAAAAATGGCAAATGCACATTGCTGGATCTTCAAACATAGCTGGAGCTGGGGTAGGGATAGAACTCCGGACTCTAGAAGGTCTGATACTCTAAAGGACTATTAGGCTCGAGTTCCCGCTCTCAACAATGAGGCAGTGTATGAAGCCCTAGTTTTAGGACTACAAACGGGTAGGTAGCTGAGGGTAAAACAACTAAAAATTCTATGCAACTCCCAATTAGTTGTTAGATAATGGGAGGGAGGATACAAAGCTAAGGATGAAAGGATGGTGGTGTATTTGGGCGAGATGGCAGAACACTTCAAGGAGGTGAGAATCAAGAAAGTGCTAAAGGCCGACAATCAATTTGCTGACGAGCTTGCTTGTTCAGCCTTGGCTATGACCGATAGGGTTTTGGAAGTTGAAGTAGAGGTCATGGATGAGCCTAGCATTGGGAGCAAGAGGAATCAATGCCAAGAAATCAGTGTCTTATCAGAACAGAAAAGGTAGATGAAAGAAATAATCGACTATCTTAGTAATGGGACCATCCCATCTGACAAACAGGAGGCGAGGTGCTTATGGATGAAGTTAACCAGATACTATTTGATTGATGGATAGTTGTTCAAGAAGTCCTTCTCGGGGCCTCACTTGAAATGTTTATTGAAGGAGGAGGCTAATGCAGTATTGAAAAAGATACACGGGGGAAGTTGCGGGAACTACTTGGGCGAAAAGAGCCTCACCCATCGGATAATGGGACATGGGTACTATTAGCCTTCGCTCATTGCAGACTCCGAAGCCCATGCACGAAAATGTCACAGATGTCAAAAGCACGCTAGCCTCATACACCAATTGGCCAACCCATTACACCCTGTATCCAGCCCCTAGTCCTTTATCCAATGGGGGGAAGATATTGTGGGGCCTTTGCCCATGGCGGTAGAAAGGAACTAGCATGTGCTTTTGGTAATTGATTATTTCACAAAACGGGTAGAGGCCAAAGCTTATAAAACAGTGACATATTTGCAGGTTTGGGTTACCACGTGTCATCATTTCAGACAATGGGAAATAGTTTGACAGCAAGATAATGAGGGATTTTTGTCAAGAATAAGGGATAAAACACCACTTCTCCTCTAGGAGCTACAAGTAGGGGAATGGGCAAGCGGGGATCACTAATAAGACCATCTTTAGCTATCTGAAAAAAAAAAAAAGAAATTGGACAAGAGAAAAGGCAAATGGCTAAAGATGCTACCCCATGTCCTATGGGCCTATAGAACCACCTGAAGGAAACTGACCGAGGAAACACCATTTCCGTTGACATATAGGGTAAAAGTTGTCATCCCAATAGAAGCCTTGCTACCCACTCTTAGATCAGACCTGGGAAACTCCCCAAAAAATGATAGGGCATTAGAAATAGGGCTAGACTTGATTGACGAAAGTAGAGAAACTACTGTGATTAGACTAGTAGCTTACCAACAGGCCAAGGCCCATAATCATAGGGTCAAACCTAGCAGATTTAGTATAGGAGAGTGGGTACTCAAAAAGGCCATGGAGAATAGATATGAGCTTGACGTTGGAAAAATATGAGCTAAATAGGAAGGACTACACCTGATCGACAAGCCTTTAGGCAAGGGCTCATACTTTTTACTCACAATAGAAGGTAAGCAAATTCCTAAGCCTTAGAACACCCTTTTGTTGACCCAGGTATGGCAACCCAAGAGGGGGGTGAATTGGGTTTTTATTTATAAAAAACGGATTTAGAAAACTTTTCTTGAAAGATGAAAATTATTTAAATCTTTCTTTGAGAACAAAGGTGAAGAAGATGAAAATAGAATGCAATCAAGAGAATGGCAATAAAGAACAATCACAAGTGCAAGTAAATATAAAGAGATAGGGATAGAGAGAGTGCAAACTCAATTTACGTGGTTCGGCAAACCTTGCCTACGTTCACGGGCTCCTAGCTCCACGAGCTAAGCTTTCCACTAAGTTGTAGAAATCTTTACAACTTGCTTGATGAACAACCTCACCAAGACTTTTTCTTCCAACTCTTGATAACACCACACCAAGAGTTCTTCTTGATGAACAAACTCACCAAGGCAACTTCCTTCAACTCTTGATAACACAACACCAAGAGTTCTTCTTGATGAACAACCTTACCAAGGCAACTTCCTTCAACCCTTGATAACACCACACCAAGAGTTCTTCTTGATGAACAACCTCACAATGGCAACTTCCTTCAACTCTTGATAACACCACACCAAGAGTTCTTCTTGATGAACAACCTCACTAAGGAAAGAGTTCTCTCAAGGATAACTTTTATCATTTACAAGTAGATCTCACTCTCACCACAATACAAGAACAAAGATAATTTTTACAACAAAAATATAACTCTCTTCAAAGAGTAGATAAAGAATACAAAAGCTCTCTAGACTTGATATTTCTTTTGTTTTTTTTTGCTTGATAGATTCTTCTCTTCTTCTTTCTCTTTTTGAATGCATGGGAGAAGGGCTCCTTTTATAGGCAAATAAGATGAACTTAATCAAGTGAAGACACCATCTCTAAATTTTCTGCCCACCATAAAAACCGTAATCTTGTCTGCCATTTTTGTCAATGTTTCGTTTGAAATTTGAAAATCTGTAAAACATAAAAGATCTGCACATTTGAATAAGCTTTCCAACGCATCAAGAATAAAGTCATTTGGATATCTGTAGCTCAAGATATGGCCAAAACACCATTCGGTGCTCATGTGACTTGATTTTTCTTTCTTGTGTCAGTCCACCAAATTGAATGATAATTCTGTCAGCCTTCCGTTTGAAATTTGAATTATTCAAAACATAAAATATCTGAATATTTGAATAAGATTTCCAAAACATTAAGAATCAAAGCATTTGAATATCTCTATCTTAAGATATGGCCAAAAAACCATTCGGTGCTCATGTGAGTTGATTTTTCTTCTCTGTGTCAGTCCACCGAATTGCATGTCAATTATGCCGGCCTTCTGTTTGAAATTTGAATTTTTTCAAAACATATGAAATGTTATTCATTAAGTCATATTTCCAATGCCGTAAGAATCAAGTCATTTTGATTTTTCTAGCTCAAGATATGTCCAAAGGAGTATTCGGTACTCATGTCAGCTGCTTCCATTTGTCTTTCAACTTGCATGATGATTTGGACAACCTTGCACTTGAAATTTGAATTTCCTTAAAACATATGAAATGTTATAAATTGAGTAATCTTTCCAAAGGCTCAAGAATCATGTCATTTGGATATTTGTAGAGATATATATGACCAATTGATTGAACATTACTCATGTGTCAAATTCCTTGAGTCAATCCTTGTTATTAAACTTTGGTGCCTTTAACATGTAGTCTTCTCCTTAGCTTCAACATTTCATTTTAATAAGCCTCTTCTTGATTTTAAAATTATTTCAATGATCTTACTTTTGCACATAAATAAACATGTTAGTAAATCTCAATTAATCAATGTGTGTTGTTATCATCAAAATTATCATGTAGCCTTAGGGCTAACAATCTCCCCCTTTTTGATGATGACAAGCCATTGATTGCTTTAAAATATAATCTAAAATCAAGAATTAAAATAAAATCAACAATAAGCAAAAAGAAAGCAGTTGTTATGAATATAAGCAAACCATCCAAACCATCCATTTCTCCCCCTTTTGTTATCATCAAAAAGATGTAGTCAAATTAATTACTCCCCCTAAATATATTCTCCCCCTTAACATATGCTATCATTTAAAGATTATCATATAAAAGAAAAATTAAGACATATCCAACATAACTACTTCTCTTCTTATTATGCAAAATATATCTTTACTAAGGGGTTTAGTCATATTTAGGTCTAGAGACTAATTCCCAAATTTGATTTCTCTCAAATCGGTTCAATTCTTCTTGCATAGCCAAAATCCAACTTTCCTCATTTTTGGCTTTTTTAAAAGATTTTGGTTCAAATTGAGAGACAAATGCAAAATGATTACAAAAGTTCCTAAAAGAAGATATAGTTCTCATACCTTGTGATGGTTCACCAATAATGAGATCTTTTAGGGTGAGCTTTGCATACCTCCATTCCTTTGGTAATTTTTGGGAAGAATCATTTACTTCCTCAAGCTTTTCTTGTTGAAGTTGTAATTCATCTTGGCTCTTTTCATCAAGCCTTGATTCTTTGATTTGCCCTTCTATCTCAACAATATCATCATCTAAATTCTTTGAAGAAATAACATTAGTTTCATCACATTCAACATGCATAGATTCTTCAATAGTAAGAGTCTTTTTGTTAAAAACTCTATATGCTTTACTATGGTTGGAGTAGCCAACAAAAAATTCCAACATCGGCTTTTGCATCAAATTTTTCAAGGTTATCCTTGGTGTTTAAAATAAAACATTTACATCCAAAAACTTTAAAAAATCCAATGTTGCTTTTCTTCCTTTCCAAAGGTCATAAGGAGTTTTCTTTATTAAAGCTCTAATATGGACTCTATTGATTATAAAGCATGCGGTATTAACGGCTTCGACCCAAAAATATTTTGGCAAATTATTTTCAAGTAACATGGTCCTAGCTATTTCTTGGATAGTCCTATTTTTCCTCTCAACAACACCATTTTGTGGTGGAGTTCTAGGTGAGGAAAAATTATGCTCAAAATCATTTTCATCACAAAGATTTTCAAATGCAACATTGTCTACTTCACCACCATGATCACTTCTAATGGACACAATACAATACCCTTTTTGATTTTGGACTTTTTTTGCAAATTTTGAAAAAGCTTGTATGGCCTCATTTTAGTATTCAAGAATAATACCCAAGTGAATCTTGAATAATCATCCACAATAACAAAAACATAATACTTTTCACCAAGGCTTTGAGTTCTTGATGGTCCAAATAAATCCAAATGAAGTAATTGTAGATGTTTATTTGTTGAAATAAATTTCTTTTGTTTAAAAGAAGTTCTCACTTGTTTTCCAAATGACAAGCATCACAAATCTTATCATTTTCAAATTTTATTTTTGGAAGACCATCAACTAAATCATTTTTAGAAATTTTTGAAATTGTGTCCATGCTAGCTTGACCTAACCTTCTATGCCATAACCAAGCATCATGATTAACAATGAAACAATTTTCTACATGATCATTAACATCAATATCAATTGTATAAATATTACCACATCTATTACCAACAAATAATGTCTTATTGTTACTAACATCCTTAATAACACATCTATTAGGCTCAAAAGTAACAAAATATCCCTTATCACACAATTGACTAATGCTAATCAAATCATGTTTTAAACCATAAACAAGCAAAACATCTTTATTAATAGGTGAAGAAGGGTTACCAATATCACCATGTCCGATTACCCTTCCTTTGGCATTATCACCGAAGGTCACATATCCTCCTTTCTTCATGATTAATCTTGAGAACTTGGAGGCTTCTCCGGTCATATGCCTTGAGCATCCACTATCTAAGTACCACTTGTGTTTGCCACTTTTGTCTCTACAATCAACATTCAAGGAGTAACTTTTTAGTACCCAAAAGTTCTTGGGTCCTTGGGGGTTAGTTATGGTCCTTTTTGGAATCCATATTTGTTTCAAATTAGGATTTCTCTTAATGTAACAAGAATGCATTTTGTGTCCTTTTCTTTCACAATAATTACATGAATTATTAGGATTATTCCTAGAAGATGCATGAACAAAATAGTTTTTAAAATACTTTTGATTTTTATGACTTTTATATCCTAACCCTCTTTTATCAAAAACACACCTTTGGTTTTGTAACATAGAATTCAAATTTTTTGTGCTTTTTGTAAAACTATCAACAATATTTCTTAAGTCATTATTTCCCTTTTTCAAAATAACATTTTCTTTCTCTAATTTATCAAAATCCTTTTGTTTTAAAATGTTATTTTCAGTTTTTAATAAATGTATTTTGATTTTCCAAACTTTCAAAATCTTTTTGCCTTAAAATTTCATTTTCATTTTCTAAAGCTTCATTTGTTTCTAACAACTCTTCTAATTGTGTTAACATGATTTTTGACTTCTTTTTGAAAGCATTGATTTTTGAATTTTGTTTATCAACTTGCACATGTAAATTTTGGAATGCTTCAAGTAATTCATCATATGAAAGCTTAGGATCATGGTTTAGAATACTTATCTCATTTTCTCTTAAAGCCATGAAGTACATGTTTGCCACATCGCAATCTTCTTCTTCATTCTCCTTCAAGATGATTTCATGAGTTATGAGAGAACCCATAAGTTCTTCTAATGGTAGTTTGGTGAGGTCCTTTGCTTCTTGAATTGCCGTTACCTTTGACTCCCAAGATTTTGGTAGACACCTAAGAATCTTTCTCACCATTTCAACATTAGAATAAGATTTACCAAGAGATTTCAAACTATTAATAATATCCGTAAATCTAGTAAACATTTCAGAAATTGATTCATCCGATTTCATCTTAAAAAGCTCATAACTATGAACTAGCATACTAATTTTGGATTATTTAACTTGATTAGTTCCTTCATGAGTTACTTCAAGTGTGTGCCATATTTCTTGTGCCGTAGAACAAGTAGATATTCTATTAAACTCATTTCTATCTAGAGCACAATATAACACATTCATAGCTTTAGCATTCAAACTCAATTTCTTTTTATCATCTTCATTAAACTCTTTAGGTTCTTTAAGCATGCATTCCCCATTTTCAATTTTGGTAGGAACAAAAGGCCCTTCCAAAATAATAGACCACAAATCAAAATCAAAAGATTTCAAGAAAATACTCATTCTAGTTTTCCAATAAGAGTAATCACTTCCATTAAAAAATGGAGGTCTAGAGATAGAAAGTCCTTCAACATATGGAGTTGAATTAAAAGATGCCATAGCTCAAAAATCGATTATGATTTAAAAAATTGAGCAACCTTGCTCTGATACCACTTGTTGGCCCAGGTATGGCAACCCAAGAGGGGGGGTGAATTGGGTTTTTATTTATAAAAAACGGATTTAGAAAACTTTTCTTGAAAGATGAAAATTATTTAAATCTTTCTTTGAGAACAAAGGTGAAGAAGATGAAAATAGAATGCAATCAAGAGAATGGCAATAAAGAACAATCACAAGTGCAAGTAAATGTAAAGAGGATAGGGATAGAGAGAGTGCAAACTCAATTTACGTGGTTCGGCAAACCTTGCCTACGTCCACAGGCTCCTAGCTCCACGAGCTAAGCTTTCCACTAAGTTGTAGAAATCTTTACAACTTGCTTGATGAACAACCTCACTAAGACTTTTTCTTCCAACTCTTGATAACACCACACCAAGAGTTCTTCTTGATGAACAACCTCACCAAGGCAACTTCCTTCAACTCTTGATAACACCACACCAAGAGTTCTTCTTGATGAACAACCTCACCAAGGCAACTTCCTTCAACTCTTGATAACACCACACCAAGAGTTCTTCTTGATGAACAACCTCACCAAGGCAACTTTCTTCAACTCTTGATAACACCACACCAAGAGTTCTTCTTGATGAACAACCTCACCAAGGAAAGAGTTCTCTCAAGGATAACTTTTATCTTTTACAAGTAGATCTCACTCTCACCACAATACAAGAACAAAGATAATTTTTACAACAAAAGTATAACTCTCTTCAAAGAGTAGATAAAGAATACAAAAGCTCTCTAGACTTGATATTAATTTCTTTTGTTTTTTTTTTGCTTGATAGATTCTTCTCTTCTTCTTGCTCTTTTTGAATGCATGGGAGAAGGGCTCCTTTTATAGGCAAATAAGATGAACTTAATCAAGTGAAGACACCATCTCTAAATTTTCTGCCCACCATAAAAACCGTAATCTTGTCTACCATTTTTGTCAATGTTCTGTTTGAAATTTAAAAATCTTCAAAACATAAAAGATCTGCACATTTGAATAAGCTTTCCAACTCATCAAGAATCAAGTCATTTGGATATCTGTAGCTCAAGATATGGCCAAAACACCATTCGGTGCTCATGTGACTTGATTTTTCTTCCTTGTGTCAGTCCACCGAATTGAATGATAATTCTGTCAGCATTCCGTTTGAAATTTGAATTTCTTCAAAACATAAAAGATCTTCATATTTGAATAAGCTTTCCAAAACATTAAGAATCAAAGCAATTTGGATATCTCTATCTTAAGATATGGCCAAAACACCATTCGGTGCTCATGTGAGTTGATTTTTCTTCTCTGTGTCAGTCCACCGAATTGCATGTCAATTATGTCAGCCTTCCATTTGAAATTTGAATTTCTTCAAAACATATGAAATGTTATTCATTAAGTCATCTTTCCAATGCCATAAGAATCAAGTCATTTTGAGTTTTCTAGCTCAAGATATGTCCAAAAGAGTATTCGGTACTCATGTCAGCTGCTTCCATTTGTCTTTCAATTTGCATGATGATTTGGACAACCTTGCACTTGAAATTTGAATTTCATTAAAACATATGAAATGTTATAAATTGAGTAAGATTTCCAAAGGCTCAAGAATCACATCATTTGGACATTTGTAGAGATATATATGACCAATTGATTGAACATTACTCATGTGTCACATTCCTTGAGTCAATCCTTGTTCTTAAACTTTGGTGCCTTTAACATGTAGTCTTCTCCTTAGCTTCAACACTTCATTTTAATAAGCCTCTTCTTGATTTTAAAATTATTTCAATGATCTTACTCTTGCACATAAATAAACATGTTAGTAAATCTCAATTAATCAATGTGTATTGTTATCATCAAAATTATCATGTAGCCTTAGGGCTAACACCTTTATCTCTGTAAGTATTATGCTTGACGGTTTCATTATAGTACCCAGGGAAGTTGTATGTGAAACTTTTTGTGTGACTTTTCTCCAGAGAAAGAGTTACATATGAAACTTTTTTGTGTGATTGTAATCAAAAACTTGTTTAGATTCCGTCATACCCAAGGGACAAAAAGGGTCAATACATTATTTGCAGAAAAACCATTTATGTATTGCTCCTCTCTCTTCTATTGTCTATCTCTTAATATATGAAAAGGTAAGCCTTTGCATTTTGGACATGCTTGATCCTACAAATCTAAAAGGGTAAGCCTCTATATTTCATGCATGCTTGATTTTATGAATCTAAAGGGTAAGCTTATACATTTCAGGCATGCTTGATCCTACAAATCTAAAAGGATAAGTCTTTGAATTTTCGGCATACTTGATCCTACAAAACTGAAGAGTAAGCCTCTGTATTTCAAGCATGCTTGATACCATAGAATTGAAAAGGGTAAGCCTCTATATTTCAGACATGCTTGATCATACAAAATCGAAGGGGATAAGCCTCTGCATTTCAGGCATACTTGATCCCATAGAATTGAAGTAACAAGCGTCTGTATTTCAGGCGCGCTTGATCCTATAAAATTGAAGCGGTAAGCCTCTGCCTTTCAGACGTGCTTGATCCCACAAAACAAAAGGGGAAAACCCTTGATACCCTAGCCATACACAAAAAAGAAAGAAATAGGGGAAGAGCTCGACAGATTGATGATTGAGGCTGGCACAGAAACCAAAATCATCAAACAATAACAAAAAAAAAAGGAGAGGATAAAGAACACACTATAAACTATCCTTTTCATAGCGGATAACAAAAATATGTCCTTTTCATTTTTTACGAACAGAGAGTACATCTTAGTGTCTAGCTACTAACTGTTCCAACACTACAAAAAGCAAATTCATATATCGACAACCATTCGACTAAAAAAAGCCAAGGGAACAAAATGTGCAAACTAACATGTGAAAATCCCAGAAAGCTTCAATTGGAAGGCCTAGACTCGCCCTCTTACGACACATGAGAAGAAATTCCCCTATAATGCCTTCAGCACCAATAGTTGCCTCCTTGACACCTTCTGCTCTGGCATCTATACCAGGGTGGGATTTGGAGGTACTACAAGCCTTAATACCTGCCAATACCGGCTCCATAATCTAAGACCCACCCTCATAAGGTCTTGGGAGTATGAAAGCCTTTGTAATGCCTTCATCTCCCCCAAGTTCTGTCCCTGTGCTACAAGGCTCAACTGTCTCTAGTATGGAGTAGTTGACATACCTAGTGCTTTTTAGAACTACCGTTGCCCAAGCAACCTTTGTCCTGAGAAAGAAACTGCTCGGGGCTCCCTGATTATCAAGGGCCTGACACTTCCCCTCTATCTCTTCAAATGTCGCGACAGCTTACAAAGAACAATAGAAAGAGAAAGACATGAGCTTCTGTAAGGACTCTTCCTTCCAACATGAAATCGACAAGGGACCGATAAAGATAAAGGAAAAGAAATGAAAGTATAAACAAGACAAGGGTAGACAGAGAGTTACCGTTGCTCTATAAGATCGCTCGAAGGCCTTAGTGCTTTCAAAATTTTGATCTTTAGGAGCTGTCACAGCGTCTTTCTAACCAGGGATGGCATTTTTCGTCGGTAGGGCTGGGTACCCGCATTTTACCTGCACGGCCCGGCCAAAAACCCTGGATATTCAATGATTAGGCCCGAGGGGGCTGGGGGGCTCTGAGTGCACACATGCCCGGGTGTGATGTGGGGTCAGTATTGCTGAGGAAACCCGGTCCCTAACCCGCAACTAGACAGCCCAGCCCATTTGTAGTTGTATAAGTAAAAATGTGTCACATGCAAGGCTTGAACTCAGGACCTGGAGGTTGCATTTCAGCCATATACCACTAGACCGCATAACTTTTTTGCTTTAATAATTACAACAACTTTAATTAATGAATTTATTTGTATATTTAATAAAAACTAACATCTCCAACAAACTTATGACTCGAACCTAGGTACAACAAACTTATGACTCGAACCTAGGTACAACACACCACCATAAAGAGGTTTCACCACTACTGCCAGGCGCGCGCTTAAGTCTTTTTAGCAACATTATATTATTTATACAATTTCAAGGCCTGAAAAATTTAAAAAAAAAGGGGGAAAGTCCGGGGATTTTTCCCGAGTACAGGTGTTGCATTCCAAAACCTGGTAATTACCCGCACCCGTAAAAACCCGAAAAAATCCACGAATTTGTCACGAACCGAAAAAGAGTTTTTTTATCCAGTGCGGGTGTGAAAATGCCAAACCCACACCCACACTCAAATTTTGCCATGCCTACTTCCAACCAGCTGTAAAAGAGGATATGTTCTGAGCCATAGCGTGATTCATTGCCTTGATCTGATTTGACATAACTTCAACACGAAGATCCTCAATGACCACCTATTGCGCTGCTACTTCCTTTCTCAATCAATCAAGAAGATCATCCTTCGGCTTTAGGCTCTGTTTTGCCAACTTAACTTTCTTAATAGCCCATTTCAAAGAGGCTTTAGCAATTGAGAGCTTTTGCTTCAATTCCTCACACTCCTTCTCAAGAGCACCAATATTTTCTAATAACAGACGCTGACGCATGATTTCCCTTGTTTTCATAACAACCTGTAAAACACACGTGCTTTGATTAAGAAACCAGTGGCAGTAAAATAACTAAAGTCACACACTAAGACCTTTTACCTCTGCTATGTCGATGATAAGGCCTCTACACAAATCAACACTACTGACACTTTGTACTCTTTCAACATCCTTGGGAAGAACAACGCTATCTAGCAAAGCCCAACTAACAGAGGCATCCCACGATCTCTCCCCTACTTGCACATGCTCAGTCCCATGCCCTTCTTTTACAAAGGCTATTATAAATAGATTTGGATACAACTCTCTCATTTTTTGATTGATCTAAGAACCTTCTAACAGCAATGATGAAAAACTGGCTATTTCAAGGGGGGAATAGGGGGAAGCCTTTATCAAATGGCACAAACCCAACCATTTTCTTTGTCTCCAACCAATGAACCCCCCTCTTTTCTGGGTAATTAGCCTCCAATTTTTTTTACCTAACTGGGCAGTGGCACGCTGAGGGCATAGTACGTTGGATAAAATATCAAGAACCCTACCCCATGCGCTGCTTAGTAGTTTGTCCTTGGCATCTATAATGAGCGATATATGAGGAGATCTAGAAGCAGCTATCTGATAACTCGTTACTTGTTTAGAGGCAAAACGGGTGACTTGCTTGGTAGATGTGGGAATAGAAGGTCTAAAACCTCCCCAATCACCTTTGGCCAACATCGATAATACATCATAATCAACCATCTCCCACGAATCATCACCCTCACTAGCTATAAACCCTCTTCACGAACTGGACAACTCTTCCTCACCTTCAATAAGGCACTCCATCTTCCCAAAGAGAACTCCACCAAGCACATCATGTAATGTCAATCTGCACCTAAACAACTAAACTTCCAAAGTGAAATAGAGAGAGGGAGCAGTGTGGACCATGACAAATAAGTTCATGGGAGTGTTGTAGGAGTTGCCATCGTGATTGTAGGAGCCTAATACTGTTCTCAAATAGTCTAATCGCTCACTACGAAGCCAGGTAAAAGCAAGAGTTGCACAAAAATAGTAAAAATTAAATGAATGAGAAGGTAATGAAACAGAAAAGTGACAACAACAGAGAATAGAACCCAGCCTCAACTCAGACAAGAATAAGAATGACAAAGATTGAAAAGTTTCGATTTGGCCGAAGTCCTTGCGGATCCGAAATGGGAGGCTAGATACAGCTAGCAAATTCCTGCCCATGATTAGACAGTACTTTTTCAAATCTCTATTGGTCTGGGTAAAACTTAAAAAGATCGCCTCTCCTTGCCTTGGAGAAGCGTAGTAATGCCCTGGGCTTCCCCTCAACTCTGTCAAAGAGTAGAAGCATATGAAATCTAATGGACCCAAGCCAAAGTTTCGCTCCTTGTTCAAAAGAGTCACGGCAATAAAGATGCTAAACACTTTAGGTATGACTTGCGTTAGGCACAAATTGTTAAAATGAAGAAATTCGACGATAAATGGATGAAGAGGGAACCTTATGGTGTCTAAGTGCCATCAGGAGAATTTCATATTGTTGCCCTTGCACCATGAATCATAGAGGTCCCTCTTTCAACTTCTCGCAGGAAAACATCATCCAGTACTTGATATTCCTTGTGTAGTGTTGACAGAGGCATGCGACACAAGGGAGGAATCTTTGAGGGCATAATGAATGAAGAAAAATATGAGGTCAATATCAATGCAGCGAAAGGACTAGAATCGGAAGAAGAGACACAAAGGGGTAACAAGATCGTGGATTAAAGGAGATTTTAAAGGATTAAGGACTTTAAATAGAGAGGGAACAGTACCCATGAACCAGCATTCTCTAACTTGGAGAGACGTGATATGACACGTGTTGGGAAGCGAGAATCGCAGTAAGAGAGATGAACAGATACACCTCTCAACTAAAGAGAACACCGCCTAATTTATTAAGTACTTCGTAGGCAAAATAGGAAAATCAAGGAACAATCGAGGGCAAGTGAGATATTTCGATAATGATAAAAAGCCAATCTAGAAAAGTTACCTTATCTGCTTGGAAGAATATTTTGTGCCAGGCCTATCTCTGATAGCACCTGGCCCTTTGTAAAAGAGGGTAGATGAAGGGGCAAAATCGAGCCTCCAAGCCAACCCAAGGTGCCTCACCCAGTAATGGTTAACTCGTCATTATAATTCAAAGCCAAAGGCCCAATCGTGATCTCAAGCTTGCCCATCACCCAATTCTATCATGCTAATGAAAGAAAAGTAAAAAGAGGGGGATGGGCAGTGAGGGAGCTATACTTGGGTTAGAGGAAAAAAACAAGGAAGCAGATCCAAGGTTCTGGATGTAATACAAGAGAGAGACTAGTGGATATAAGCTAGAGATTAGCTAGTTGTGGAAGTAGCCAGCTCTGTACAGTGGATTACAAGTAAATTGCAGGTAGAGAACAGTAGAGGAGACGTGACCTTAAGCTTCCCAAAGAAGCAATTCCAGAAAAGGAAAGTAAATCAGTTAGAGGCGGCTAGAAAAGGGGTATTGACGGTAAGGGTGTGAAGCTCAAGGAACCACAGAAGGAGGAACGAAATCATAAAGTTCCCATCGAGCTCTACACAAGGGGGAACTAGATCTCTCTATAACTTCTCACTCTCATTGTCCAGATTTTCTTTGGTCTTTGTCTAATATACATTGTTTGATTTTTTTCCACCGAAATCCTACCCTTTGCACATACAACCCTATGAGTCGCTCAAGTGTTGTCTGAGTATTGGTTAGATGAAGGCAATTGCTGGGTTGTCGGACGTTCATAGAGGTCTAGAAGGGCAGTTGATCCAGCTTAGTTCGAGTGGAGTGAAAATTGGTTCCTTCAATTGGGTTAGCATAAAGATTTAATAACACTATACACCGAAATGCAACAATTGCGATAGAAATTTGCACTTCCTTATACAACCACTTCGATAATGACTGGCCTGCTTGGGCTTGAAGGGCTTGACTCAGCAATGGTAGTCAAATGCAAACAAAATTTAACTTGCTAATTTGTTTACGTTATTAGCAAACAAATTAATTATTTAGTTAATTTGTTTTGAATTGCTAACTTATTTAGTTAGTTCAAAGGTGGGCTTGAAGGCACTAGGGGTGGTAATCGTGTCGTGTCGTATCGACCCATTTAATTATTCGTGTCAAAACATGAAACCCAAACCCACCCAATTATTAAACGTGTTACCCACGTGTCGTAATCGTGTCATATTTAATTCGCATAATTTACTTAATTATTTAACTTAGTTATACATAATATATTATATTCTCTATATTTAAATCAATTAAAATTATTTTTAGAATATAAACCATTGTTAGTATAAAATATTATTAAAATCATCATCATTTATTATTTTATAAATTAATTTATTTTACAGTATAAAAATTTCAATTTTATAATATATATATTGTAAGTAGGTAATAATTTATATCATTGAATGAATTTACATATTAAGAATGTACAAAATATATTTAACTATTCGTGTCATTAAACGGTTGGCGTGTTGAACACCTTCAACACTAACCCGATCCATTTATTAATCGTGTAACGTATTCGTGATGTGTTAGTGTCGTGTTCACGGGTCGTGTCAAAAATTGCCACCCCTAGAAGGCACCCCTGCTTTTTAGGTTGCATGACAGTTTATGATATGTTATGTTATAACCAGAAGAGGGACTAAAAACACACCTGCTTTGTGGATAAATCTCTCTCTGTCTCCCTGTGCAAATATCCTTCAATTCTCTACTTCTGTTAGCCCTAAGGCTACATGATAATTTTGATGATAACAATACACATTGATTAATTGAGATTTACTAACATGTTTATTTATGTGCAAGAGTAAGATCATTGAAATAATTTTAAAATCAAGAAGAGGCTTATTAAAATGAAGTATTGAAGCTAAGGAGAAGACTATATGTTAAAGGCACCAAAGTTTAAGAACAAGGATTGACTCAAGGAATGTGACACATGAGTAATATTCAATCAATTGGTTATATATATCTCTACAAATATCCAAATGACATGATTCTTGAGCCTTTGGAAAGCTTACTAATTTATAACATTTTATATGTTTTAATGAAATTCAAATTTCAAGTGCAAGGTTGTCCAAATCATCATGCAAGTTGAAAGACAAATGGAAGCAGCTGACATGAGCACCGAATACTCCTTTGGACATATCTTGAGCTAGAAAAATCAAAATGACTTGATTCTTCTAGCATTGGAAAGATGACTTAATGAAGAACATTTCATATGTTTTGAAAAAATTCAAATTTTAAACAGAAGGCCGACATAATTGACATGCAATTTGGTGGACTGACACAAAGAAGAAAAATCAACTCACATGAGCACCGAATGGTGTTTTGGCCATATCTTAAGATAGAGATATCCAAATTCTTTGAATCTTAATGTTTTGGAAACTTATTCAAATATGAAGATCTTTTATGTTTTGAAGAAATTCAAATTTCAAACGAAAGGCTGACAGAATTATCATTCAATTTGGTGGACTGACACAAGAAAGAAAAATCAAGTCACATGAGCACCGAATGGTGTTTTGGCCATATCTTGAGCTACAAATATCCAAATGACTTGATTCTTGATGCGTTGGAAAGCTTATTCAAACATGCAAATCTTTTATGTTTTTTAGATTTTCAAATTTCAAACAGAACATTAACAAAATGACAGACAAGATTACAGTTTTTATGATGGGTAAAAAATTTGGAGTTGGTGTCTTCACTTGACTAAGTTCATCCCATTTGCCTATAAAAGGAGCCCTTCTCCCATGCATTCAAGAAGAGCAAGAGAAGCATCTATCAAGCAAAAAACAAGAGAAATATCAAGTCTAGAGAGCTTTTATATTCTTTATCTACTCTTTAAAGAGAGTTGTACTTTTGTTGTAAAAATTTACTTTGTTCTTGTATTGTGGTGAGAGTGAGATCTTCTTGTAAAGGATAAAATTTATCCTTGAGAGAACTCTTTCCTTGGTGAGTTTGTTCATCAAGAAGAACTCTTGGTGTGGTGTTATCAAGAGTTGAAGGAAGTTGCCTTGGTGAGGTTGTTCATCAAGAAGAACTCTTGGTGTGGTGTTATCAAGAGTTGAAGAAAGTTGCTTTGGTGAGGTTGTTCATTAAGAAGAACTCTTGGTGTGGTGTTATCAAGAGTTGAAGGAAGTTGCCTTAGTGAGATTGTTCATCAAGAAGAACTCTTGGTTTGGTGTTACCAAGAGTTGAAGGAAGTTGCCTTGGTGAGGTTGTTCATCAAGAAGAACTCTTGGTGTGGTGTTATCAAGAGTTGAAGGAAATTGCCTTGGTGAGATTGTTCATCAAGAAAGAACTCTTGGTATGGTGTCATCAAGGGTTGAAGGAAAAAGTCTTGGTGAGGTTGTTCATCAAGCAAGTTGTAAATATTTCTACAACTTAGTGGAAAGCCTAGCTTGTGAAGCTAGGAGCACGTGGACGTAGGCAAGGTTTGTCGAACCACGTACATCGAGTTTGCACTCTCTCTATCCCTATCCTCTTTACATTTACTTGCACTTGTGATTATTTTTTATTGTCATTCTCTTGATTGCATTCTATTTTCATCTTCTTCACCTTTGTTCTTAAAGAAAGATTTAAATAATTTTGATCTTTCAATAAAAGTTTTCTAAATCCGTTTTTATAAATAAAAAACCCAATTCACCACCCCCCGCCCCCCTCTTGGGTTCCCATACCTGGGTCAACAAGTGGTATCAGAGCAAGGTTGCTCATTTTTTTTTAAATCTTAACCGATTTTGAGCTATGGCAACTTTTAATTCAACTTCATATGTTGAGGGACTTTCTATCTCTAGACATCCATTTTTTAATGGAAGTGATTACTCTTATTGGAAAACTAGAATGAGTATTTTCTTGAAATCTTTTGATTATGATTTGTGGTCTATTGTTTTGGAAGGACCTTTTCTTCCTACCAAAATTGAAAATGGAGAAAGCATGCTTAAAGAACCTAAAGATTTTGGTGAAGATGATAAAAGGAAATTGAGTTTGAATGCTAAAGCTATGAATGTGTTGTATTGTGCTCTAGATAGAAATGAGTTTAATAGAATATCTACTTGTTCTACTGCACAAGAAATATGGCACACACTTGAAGTAACTCATGAAGGAACTAGTCAAGTTAAAGAATCCAAGATTAGTATGCAAGTTCATAGTTATGAGCTTTTTAGGATGAAATCGGATGAATCAATTTATGAAATGTTTACTAGATTTACGGATATTGTCAATAGTTTGAAATCTCTTGGTAAATCTTATTCTAATTTTGAAATGGTGAGAAAGATTCTTAGGTGTCTACCAAAATCTTGGGAGCCAAAGGTGACGGCAATTCAAGAAGCAAAGGACCTCACCAAACTACCATTAGAAGAACTTATGGGTTCTCTCATAACTCATGAAATCATCTTGAAGGAGAATGAAGAAGAAGATTGTGAAGTGGCAAACATGTGCTTCATGGCTTTAAGAGAAAATGAGATAAGTATTCTAAACCATGATCCTAAACTTTCATATGATGAATTACTTGAAGCATTCCAAAATTTACATGTGCAAGTTGATAAGCAAAATTCAAAAATCAATGCTTTCAAAAAGAAGTCAAAAATCATGTTATCTCAATTAGAAGAGTTGGTAGAAATAAATGAAGCTTTAGAAAATGAAAATGAAATTTTAAAGCAAAAAGATTTTGAAAGTTTGGAAAGTCAAATACATTTATTAAAAACTGAAAATGACATTTTAAAACAAAAGGATTTTGATAAATTAGAGAAACAAAATGCTATTTTGAAAAAGAAAAATAATGACTTAAGAAATATTGTTGATAGTTTTACAAAAAGCACAAAAAATTTGAATTCTATGTTACAAAACCAAAGGTGTGTTTTTGATAAAAGAGGGTTAGGATATAAAACTCATAAAAATCAAAAGTGTTTTAAAAACTATTTTGTTCATACATCTTCTAGGAATAATCCTAATCATTCATGTACTTATTGTAGAAGAAAAGGACACAAAGTGCATTCTTGCTATATTAGAAGAAATCCTAATTTGAAACAAATATGGGTTCCAAAAAGTACCATAACTAACCCCCAAAGACCCAAGAACATTTGGGTACCAAAAAGTCGCTCTTTTAATGTTGATTGTAGAAACAAAGGAGTGGCAAACACAAGTGGTACTTAGATAGTGGATGCTCAAGGCATATGACCGGAGATGCCTCCAAGTTCTCAAGATTAATCATGAAGAAAGGAGGATATGTGACCTTCGGTGATAATGCCAAAGGAAGGGTAATCGGACATGGTGATATTGGTAACCCTTCTTCACCTATTATTAAAGATGTTTTGCTTGTTTATGGTTTAAAACATGATTTGATTAGCATTAGTCAATTGTGTGATAAGGGATATTTTATTACTTTTGAGCCTAATAGATGTGTGATTAAGGATGTTAGTAACAATAAGACATTATTTGTTGGTAATAGATGTGGTAATATTTATACAATTGATATTGATGTTAATGATCATGTAGAAATTGTTTCATTGTTAATCATGATGCTTGGTTATGGCATAGAAGGTTAGGTCATGCTAGCATGGACACAATTTCAAAAATTTCTAAAAATGATTTAGTTGATGGTCTTCAAAAATAAAATTTGAAAGGGATAAGATTTGTGATGCTTGTCAATTTGAAAAACAAGTGAGAACTTCTTTTAAACAAATGAAATTTATTTCAACAAATAAACCTCTACAATTACTTCATTTGGATTTATTTGGACCATCAAGAACTCAAAGCCTTGGTGGAAAGTATTATGTTTTTGTTATTGTGGATGATTATTCAAGATTCACTTGGGTATTATTTTTGAAAACTAAAAATGAGGCCATACAAGCTTTTTCAAAATTTGCAAAAAGAGTCCAAAATCAAAAAAGGATATTCTATTGTGTCCGTTAGGAGTGATCATGGTGGTGAAGTAGACAATGTTGCATTTGAAAATATTTGTGATGAAAATGGTTTTGAGCATAATTTTTTCCCACCTAGAACTCCACAACAAAATGGTGTTGTTGAGAGGAAAAATAAGACTATCCAAGAAATGGCTAGGACCATGTTACTTGAAAATAATTTGCCAAAATATTTTTAGGCCAAAGCCGTTAATACCGCAAGCTTTATAATCAATAGAGTCCATATTAGAGCTTTAATAAAGAAAACTCCTTATGAACTTTGGAAAGGAAGAAAACCCAACATTGGATTTTTTAAAGTTTTTGGATGTAAATGTTTTATTTTAAATACCAAGGATAACCTTGGAAAATTTGATGCAAAAGCCGATGTTGGAATTTTTGTTGGCTACTCCAACCATAGTAAAGCATATAGAGTTTTTAACAAAAAGACTCTTACTATTGAAGAATCTATGCATGTTGAATTTGATGAAACTAATGTTATTTCTTCAAAAAATTTAGATGATGATATTGTTGAGGTAGAAAGGCAAATCAAAGAATCAAGACTTGATGAAAAGAGTCAAGATGAATTACAACTTCAACAAGAAAAGCTTGAGGAAGTAATTGATTCTTCCCAAGAATTACCAAAGGAATGGAGGTATGCAAAAGCTCACCCTAAAGATCTCATTATTGGTGAACCATCACAAGGTATGAAAACTAGATCCTCTTTTAAGAACTTTTGTAATCATTTTGCTTTTGTCTCTCAATTTGAACCAAAATCTTTTAAAGAAGCCGAAAATGACAAAAGTTGGATTTTGGCTATGCAAGAAGAATTGAATCAATTTGAGAGAAATCAAGTTTGGAAATTAGTTCCTAGACCCAAAAATCATTCTATTATAGGCACTAAATGGATTTTTAGAAATAAAGTAGATGAAAATTGCACCATTATTAGAAAAAAAGCTAGACTTGTTGCTCAAGGATACAATCAAGAAGAAGGTATTGATTATGAGGAAACCTTTGCACCGGTTGCTAGATTAGAATCAATTAGAATGTTGTGTGCATTTGCCTGTTATAAAAATTTTACATTATATCAAATGGATGTCAAAAGTGCATTTTTAAATGGTTACATTATAGAGGAAGTATATGTAGAGCAACCTCTTGGTTTCAAAATCATGATTTTCCAAACCATGTTTTCAAACTCAAAAAGGCACTTTATGGCTTGAAACAAGCACCCAGAGCATGGTATGATAGATTGAGCAAATTTCTCATTGATAATGGTTTCGAAATGAAAAAAGTTGATACTACTCTTTTTGTTAAAACAAAAAATGATGATTTATTAATTGTTCAAATCTATGTTGATGATATTATATTTGGTACTACTAATGTCTCTATGTGTGAGAAATTTTCCAAGTGCATGCAACAAGAATTTGAAATGAGCTTAATGGGAGAATTAAATTTCTTCCTTGGACTTTAAATCAAGCAATCAATAAATGCGATCTTCATTAATCAAGCTAAATACACAAGAGATCTTCTCAAGAAGTTTGGCATGGATAATTCAATGACATATAACACACCTATGGGTACATTAACCAAGCTTGACATAGATGAGAAAGGAAAAGATGGTGAGGTAACAAAATATCGAGGTATGATTGGCTCTCTTTTGTATTTAACTGCTAGTAGACCTGATATTATGTTTGGTGTGTGTATGTGTGCTAGATTTCAATCTTGTCCAAAGGAATCTCACCTTAAGGCTGTCAAAAGGATATTTAGATATCTTCTTGGAACCATAAATCTAGGTCTTTGGTATCCTAAGTGTGATAATTTTGATCTAATTAGTTATTCTGATGCGGACTTTGCTGGAATTCTTCTTGATAGAAAGAGCACTAGTGGCTCTTGCCATTTTCTAGGACATGCATTAGTCTCATGGTTTAGTAGAAAACAAAATTCTTTTGCCTTATCAACCGCGGAAGTCGAGTATATTGCAGTAGGAAGTTGTTGTGCACAATCTCTTTGGATGAAACAAATTTTAAAAGATTATGGTGTGGTATTTGATCATATTCCCATCAAATGTGACAATACAAGTGCCATCAACATTTCAAAAAATCCCATACAACACTCTAGGACTAAGCATATAGAGATTATACATCATTTTATTAGAGATCATGTGCAAAAAGGTAATATTTCTTTAGAATTTGTTCCCACCGATAAACAATTAGCTGATATATTTACTAAACCCCTTAGTCAAGATAGATTTTGCATAATTAGAAGAGAATTAGGCATGTTGGATATGTCTTAATTTCGCTTTTATATGATAATCTTTGAATGGTACCATATGTTAAGGGGGAGAATATAGTTAGGGGGAGTAATTAATTTGATTATATCTTTTTGATGATAACAAAAGGGGGAGAAATAGTTGAGTTGGATTGCTTATATTCATAACAAGTGCCATTCTTTTTGCTTATTATTGATTTTATTTTCATTCTTGATTTTAGATTATATTTTAAAGCAACCAATGATTTGTCATCATCAAAAAGGGGGAGATTGTTAGCCCTAAGGCTACATGATAATTTTGATGATAACAATACACATTGATTAATTGAGATTTACTAACATGTTTATTTATGTGCAAGAGTAAGATCATTGAAATAATTTTAAAATCAAGAAGAGGCTTATTAAAATGAAGTGTTGAAGCTAAGGAGAAGACTACATGTTAAAGGCACCAAAGTTTAAGAACAAGGATTGACTCAAGGAATGTGACACATGAGTAATATTCAATCAATTGGTCATATATATCTCTATAAATATCCAAATAATGTGATTCTTAAGCCTTTGGAAAGCTTACTAAATTTATAACATTTCATATGTTTTAATGAAATTCAAATTTCAAGTGCAAGGTTGTCCAAATCATCATGTAAGTTGAAAGATAAATGGAAGCAGCTGACATGAGCACTGAATACTCCTTTGGACATATCTTAAGCTAGAAAAATCAAAATGACTTGATTATTACGGCATTGGAAAGATAACTTAATGAATAACATTTCATATGTTTTGAAGAAATTCAAATTTCAAATGGAAGGTTGACATAATTAACATACAATTCGGTGGACTGACACAGAAAAGAAAAATCAACTCACATGAGTACCGAATGGTTTTTTGGCCATATCTTAAGATAGAGATATCCAAATGCTTTGATTCTTAATGTTTTGGAAATTTTATTCAAATATTCAGATATTTTATGTTTTGAAGAAATTCAAATTTCAAACGGAAGGCTAACAGAATTATCATTCAATTTGGTGGACTGACACAAGAAAGAAAAATCAAGTCACATGAGCACCGAATGGTGTTTTGGCCATATCTTGAGCTACAGATATCCAAATGACTTTATTCTTAATGCGTTGGAAAGCTTATTCAAATTTTCAAATCTTTTATGTTTTTCAGATTTTCAAATTTCAAACGGAACATTGACAAAAATGGAAGACAAAATTACGGTTTTTATGGTGGGCAAAAAATTTGGAGTTGGTGTCTTCACTTGACTAAGTTCATCCCATTTGCCTATAAAAGGAGCTCTTCTCCCATGCATTCAAGAAGAGCAAGGGAAGCATCTATCAAGCAAAAAACAAGAGAAATATCAAATCTAGAGAGCTTTTATATTCTTTATCTACTCTTTGAAGAGAGTTATACTTTTGTTGTAAAAATTATCTTTGTTCTTGTATTGTTGTGAGAGTGAGATATTATTGTAAAGGATAATAGTTATCCTTGAGAGAACTCTTGTTGTGTGTTATCAAGAGTTGAAGGAAGTTGCCTTGGTGAGGTTGTTCATCAAGAAGAACTCTTGGTGTGGTGTTATCAAGAGTTGAAGGAAGTTGCCTTGGTGAGGTTGTTCATCAAGAAGAACTCTTGGTGTGGTGTTATCAAGAGTTGAAGGAAGTTGCCTTGGTGAGGTTGTTCATCAAGAAGAACTCTTGGTGTGGTGTTATCAAGAGTTGAAGGAAGTTGCCTTTGTGAGGTTGTTCATCAAGAAGAACTCTTGGTGTGGTGTTATCAAGGGTTGAAGGAAGTTGCCTTGGTGAGGTTGTTCATCAAGAAGAACTCTTGGTGTGGTGTTATCAAGAGTTGAAGGAAAGTTGCCTTGGTGAGGTTGTTCATCAAGAAGAACTCTTGGTGTGGTGTCATCAAGGATTGAAGGAAAAAGTCTTGGTGAGGTTGTTCATCAAGCAAGTTGTAAAGATTTCTACAACTTAGTGGAAAGCCTAGCTTGTGGAGCAAGGAGCCCGTGGACGTAGGCAAGGTTTGCCGAACCACGTACATCGAGTTTGCACTCTCTCTATCCCTATCCTCTTTACATTTACTTGCACTTATGATTGTTCTTTATTGCCATTCTCTTGATTGCATTCTGTTTTCATCTTCTTCACCTTTGTTCTTAAAGAAAGATTTAAATAATTTTGATCTTTCAATAAAAGTTTTCTAAATTCGTTTTTATAATTAAAAAACCCAATTCACCCCCCCTCTTGGGTTGCCATACCTGGGTCAACAACTTCAACTTTACTTCACCTTTTTCAGTATCTATTCTTGTTTTCTTCTTTTAACAATATATTATGATACTGAGCAAAGTTTCACAAGTATTAAATGGGAAAACAATTTAAAATTATAATATGCTATTATATTTTACTTCAATTAAATATACTTTATTAAAAAATTAAATTCAAAACTTTTTAGTTAATAACTAATTGTTAATAGATTATTAATTTCTTAAAAATGTTTAAAATATTTATTTATTTTTATATTTTACTGTTAGGACCATGCCACATCATTGACATGTGCCAGCCTATGTGGCATGCTGAGTTACCAATTTTTGAAAAAAACACAAAAATAGAATTGGGTTAATATCACTAACCACCCCTATGTTTTGGCTTAATTACACCCAAAGTCATCGTTTGCAATTTTTATCATAGGTTACCCCTAACTTTTGAAAAAAAATTACGAACCACCCTTCCGTTAAAAACTCCGTTAGATGACGTCAGATTTCTGTCCAAAACTATTACAATTATCAAAATACCCTTGACTGGAGGATCAGAGGCAAAATCATTGAAGCCATCCATTTCGGGCGCTATAAGAGGAGGGGCCTGTTGAGAGGCACTATTCTTCTTTAATAATCTGACAGCAAAATAGCAATAATAATCTAATCTGGAATACGACAAGAAGGTACCTCACCGTCAGATCAATCTTGAACTTCTCCACTTTTCGGCTCTCAGCCTCCATTACGCTTGAACTCCTGAGATTTTCCACTCGAAATAGATTTAAAAAAAATTGAAAATATTATCCATTAAAAAAGTAAAAAAAAAAGATTATGATGCTCACCCTTTTGTCACTGTCGAATCCTGATTATCAACATCCATTTTACAGCATAACGCAGATTCTTCTCCAGCCGAAACCGATTTCTTCTCAGTCATAGGACCGCTTGGGCAACCTGATCCTAACTCCTCTTCCTTTGGCTCCAGTGTCACGGATGCAACTTTAGAAGCATCTATTTCGTGAGTAGCCTCACGAGATTCCAGATTCAATTGAGATGTTTTCTCTGATTTCGGTGTAGAAATTTTCGTTTTTGCAGGTAACTCACCTTTAGAGGCTGAACTAATTTGAACCAGATTAGAAGAATTATCTACCTAAGCTTTCTCCTTCTTTGGGGCTGCAAATGTCATATTGAATATGAATAAAAATAAAAAATCAAAATATAAAGTAAACACAATCCTGGATTGAAAAGCTTTAATAAATACCCAGCAGTAAAACATGGGAGGGATTTGATGCAGAGCTATCTTTCTGAGGTAATACTGAAACAAATGGTTTAGTGTCCTGATTGATACTATTATTAGCATCTTTTGATTCGGGATTTGGCACTGTGTTTCCAGTGCTATCATCCTCCTTCTTCAAGTTTTGTGATTGCTTCTTCAGCCCAAACAAAACCTCGGCAATCTCAATCTCGATATCATCTTGTTGAACTGAGCTAAAAGATTTTGCCACCTTCGGAAGCCGGGTCTTTGGTCCATTTGGTTTCTGTAGCTTCACCAAAGGCCAAAAAAATAAATATTCTAACTTCTCCAAAGTTTGAAGAAACAAAAATCAAAAGCAAGATGAACCATCTTTTTCCTAATCGAAACATTTGAAGAAAAAGGTGAATTAGCCTCAAGGCTCCGACTCGCCGGCGAAGTGGAAGCTTTACGGTCTTTCCAAAATCCACCATTTTCGGATATGGTATGTTGAATCCCAATTTATATGTTGATTTTTCTTGTTATTTTATTATTTTGACCCTGCTATTTTTTCTTATTTACGAATATTTAACGAAGTTTTTAATGGAAGGGTGGTTTGTGATTTTTTTTTCAAAAGTTAGGGATAGTTTGTGATAAAAATTGTAAACGATGACTCTGGGTGTAATTAAGCCAAAACATAGGGGTGGTTTGTGATATTAACCCAAATATAATTAGTTTACTGTTTTGCATACTTAATATTTGGAATATTTCCTATTTTGGTTTTTTTCTATTTAACTGTCTTTAGTTAGGAAAGTCTTTACTGATTTTTATTTCCAGAATTGGTTTTCAAATTAGGAAAGTTATTTATTTAACTAAACTTTAGGAAAGACTAATTGTCCTGTTTTCATATTGATTATTCTAAAGTAAGATTGCTTTACTAGAATTCGTTATATGCAGGTTTAGAAAGCAAATCAAGGAATCCTTATGCAATAAGGAGAAGTTGGATGTGCTATATAAAGAAGAGATTTATTGTGTCCAGTTAGAACAGCTTTTGGCAAGCTTTTTTAAGAGTTGTTTGAGAGAGCTTTATTGTTTTAGTACCTTGTGTTTTTATCTTTTCTTCATGTTAGTTTATAGAACACTCAAGGGATCTTGAGTGATTTATCAAGGGGAATTGTAATCTATTAAGATGGGTCTTAACAGAGGGTAATGAAGTGTAGTAAGGTTTAGGAAGTTGGTTCACTAGAGTTAGAGTTCTTTGAGGGAACATTGATTACAAAAAAAGGTAAACGAGTGAGAGAGGGGTTGTATTATAAATCCAACTAGTTTGTAAGCCTGATAACTTAATGAATTGCAGCTTGGTTGCTTATAGATGTAGGCTGATTTATAGCCAAACCACATAAGAGTTGCATTTTCACTTACCTGTTGGTTACATTTTACTTAACTGCATACATGTGTGTCTAACGTAACTGCATCCGTAGCTTTTAAACTTACAATTGATATCATAGTAGAATAGTAAACGAATTGTGTAGATCTTGTTTTCTTTTAAAGCTATGGATTTTCTCAAGATTGGAGGCTTGAATAATCATCCACCATTACTTGATGAAGACAACTATGGCTATTGGAAGGCTAAGATGAAGTTTTTCTTGAAGTCCATTGATGATAGAGTCTATAGATCAGTTGTTTATGGCTGAAGTCTACTTACTCATGTCAACGATGATAGAGAAACAAAAGAGAAACCAGAGGCAGAATGGAGTAAGCAAGATCTTGAAGAAGTTCAATGGAACTCCAAAGCCATCAATGCCCTCTTCAATGCTATCAATATAGATTCATTCAGTCTCATATCTTCATGCACCACTACCAAAGAAGTTTGGGAGAAACTTGAGAACAAGAATGAAGGTATTACTTTTGTCAAAAGAACTAAGATTATGATGCTTGCTACTCAATTTGAAAATATGACAATGCATAAAAATGAAATTGTTTCTAAATTTTATTCAAGATTATGTGATGTAACAAGTGCCTCAGCCCTCCTTAGGAAAAGATATGAAGATTCTCAAATTGTTGGAAAGATCTTTAGATCTTTACCAGAAAAATTTCAGGCTAAGTCAACGATTATTTCAAACACAAAGAATCTTGATGAGTTAAGCATTGATGAGTTGCTAAGATCTCTTCAAACATTTGACTTAAGTATTATGCCAAAGAAGAAGAATAAATCAGTTGCACTAAAGCTCCTTTTCAAAGACAGAAATTAATGAAGCTAGTATAGAAGGTCAAGATAAAGATCAGCTGGCTTACATGGTGAAAAATTACACCAGGTTTCTTAAAAAGAATTTCAAAAAGAAGAATCAAAACAAAGGATAGAAAAATAGTAAAGTCTGCTGTAGATTTTAAGAAATTCAAAATAAAGAAAAATCAAGTATAATGCTATGAATGTTTTGGTTTTGGTCACATTAAATCAGAATGTGCAAACTTAAAGAAGAAAGGCAAGGGACTGAATGTAACCTAGAGTGATAGTGACTTTGATAGTAGCTCTGAAGATCAAGAATAGCATAATAGTTTTATTGCATTTGTAGCATTAACATCTGATAAGGGAAAGTCAGTTATGTTTGAAACTACTGAATCAATTCAAACAGAAGTAGAGGCATTTGAGGAGGATGACAATGAGGCTATCTTTAATCTTAACTATTATGAAGAGTTGCAAGAAGCGTATAATGATCTTCATAATACATGGGAGATTGAAACGTCAAAGAATAAAGAGCTAGAAAAGAAAGCTGAAAAGTTTGAGCAAGAAATTGAGATTATAACTTGAAAAGAAGTCTTCTTTTAGGAAAGAGTTATTGAACTTGAATCTACCAATGAAAATTTGAATCAAGAACTGGATAAGAAAAATGAATGCTCGAAAGAACATTAAGCAACCATTCAAAGTCTCAACAAGAGGTCCAAGAAGCTTGATGATATTTTAACTCAAGGGAGGATTGGCTCATGCAAACATGGATTGAGGTATGATGATCACAACAAAGCCTTAACTTTAAAAACAATCTTTGTAAAGCATTAAGCAATAAGTCATATTCAAGTCCAAAAGGTACATATTCATCTTCAGAGATAGGTAAGAAAGGTAAAGGCATTTCACCTCAAAGCTCTAAAGCTCTCATCATTGCATTTTATCATATTTTGCAAAATCTAACTCAGGTCAAGCTAAGAAATTTGTTCCCATTTGTTATTTATGTGGTGTTAGAGGTCATATTAGGCCTAGATGTTTCAAACTAAATAATTGTTTTATCAGAATGAAAAACAGTATAGACAATCATATAAAACACAACAAGGATAGGTCAAGAGAGAAGTTACTAGATATAATGTTGCACTAACCATTCTTAATGCTTCTACTAATGACTCTTGTTACTTTAATAGTGGTTGCTCAAGCCATATGACAAGTAATAAAGAATCCCTAAAAAATTTTAGATTTTGCAATCATAGCTCAATCACTTTTGGAGATGGCGCAAAGAGTAAGATAGTAGGTAAACGAACTTTGTGTGTTGCTGAGCTACCTAAATTTGATGATTTTTTATTTGTTGATGGTCTAAAAGCAAATTTTTTAGATATTAGTCAGATTTGTGATGACAAATACACTATTGAGTTCACAAAAAAAATGCAGGGTGCTTGATTCTAAGAAGAATTACATTCTAGAAGGAAGTAGGTCCAATGATAACTGTTTTTTATTGAAAAAACTGATTGCATTGCATGCTAAGATGGCTAACATTGAACTATGGCATCAAAAACTAAGACATATGAATTACAAAGACTTTAATGACTAAGACTAGTGCAATAAGAGGTATGCCTAGATTTGAACAAAAACCTGATGTAATTTGTGGTCCATGCCAAAAAGAGTAAGCAAATAAAGAGTTCACATGGCTCTAATGCGTACCTTTACACTTCAAAAATGCTTGAATTGTTACATAGGTCCCATGCAAGTTCAAAGCATTTCAGGCAAAAGGTATGTGTTTGTGTATGTTGATGACTATTCTAGATATACTTGGATTGATTTTGTTAAAGAGACATCTGATACATTTGAAGAGTTTAGAAACCTTTGTGTCAGGTTAAAAACTGAGCAGAATAGAAATATTAGAAGAATAGTCAAAATTAGAAGTGACCATGGTAAGGAATTTCATAATCAAAGCTACGGAAACTTTTATAAACTTCATGGCATAGCTCATGTGTTTTCTGTACCAAAGACTCCATAATAGAATGGAGTGGTTGAGAGAAAGAATAGAATGTTGTAGGAGATGACAAGGGTGATGCTAAACAGCAAGAAGCTTACAAAGAGGTTATGGGTAGCTTTAAACACTGCATGTTATATCATCAATAGTGTATTTTTAAGGCCTAGAACAAGTCAACCCCCCTACGAGCTACTGAAAGGAAGAAAACCTAACCTTAAACAATTCCATGTGTTTGGTTGTAATTGCTACTCAATAACAAAGAACAACCTGAAAATTTTGATACAAAGAGTGATGGTAGGGTGTTTTTAGGTTATTCTTTAAATAACAAAGCTTATAGAGTGTAAAATTTGAGAACCGAAATAATAATAGAATCTGCTAATATCGTTTTTTATGATCTTAATGACTTTGTAGAATTTTCACAAGAAGAGACCATTGAAAGGCTCTCAATGACAGCAAATGGAATAAGTCCAAAAAGTGTAGAACTGACATTTTTAGTCATATATGAAAAAACCAGTGAAGTCAGAATAGATAGAACTGCTATGACTGACAGTACAGATTTGAGTAAAGAAGAATTGAGGAATGATTCCAACAACAAAGACCCCCTAACCTGGATTCAAAAGGCACATCCTACTACCTCGATTATTGGAAGCCCTGAAGGAGGTAATGATGTGGATCCAAGTCCATAAAGAAGCATAATTGGCAGCCTCTTGTATCTCACTACTAGCAGACCTAATATCAGCTTCAGTGTTGGTCTATGTGCCTATTTCCAATCATGTCCAAAAAATTAACATCTTGCTGCAGTCAAAAGAATTATTAGGTATGTTTATGGGACAACATATTTTGAAATTTGGTTTTTTAATGACGCAATTGCATATCATGCAGGTTATGGTGATGCTGATTGGGTTGGCAATGTAGAAAATAGAAAAAGCACTACATGAGATTGTTTTTATCTCAAGAATAATCTTATTGCATGGCACATCCAGAAACAAAATTCAATCTTTTTATCAACTACAAAGGTTGAATATATTACAGCTACTAGTTGTTGCACATAACTATTACAGATGAAACAGATGTTAGATGATTATGGTATTGATCAGGAATCCATGACAATATTTTGTGATAATACTAGTGTAATTAACATCTCCAAAAATCTAGTACAACACTTAAGAACTAAGCATACACATAAGATGTCACTTCATTAGAGAGCTGGTTCATTCTAAAATAATCTATATTGAGCATATTTTAGTTGAGAATCAATTGGTTGACCTGTTTACCAAAGCACTAGACTCAACAAGGTTTGAAAAGCTAAGAAAAGCCACTAGCATTTTTCAGTTATCTTAGTGATTTTTGTGTGCAGTTATGACAATGGTATCTAAAGCATCATAATGTAACTTTTAACTCAATACATTATGAGTTGATTTTTTATATAATGTTGTTTAATTGAATGAAAAATAATATTCAATACAGAAAAAACTACCTATATGTGATGAGTGAAAGTCATCCTTTGAAAGCAATTTATTTGCATTTTGGAGATATGTCTAACTTGACCACTCATTTGGAAAAAGGCTACCACTATACATGTGTTAAGCTACTTTATTTTGCCTAAAATCATTGAGATTAATCTTCCTGTATTTTGGAAATATGTAAGGTTGACAACTCAAATGGAATTTGGCTGTGTTTTGTGCAACTAAAAAAATAAATAAATAAAAGAGCGATTTAGTTGATTAATGAAGTGTCATTCAGCTCCAAAAGTGTACTTTGTTAAAAAGGGTCATATAATGCTAAGATGCTTTAGTTATGTCCATTTTCATTATGTTCCATTATATTTAATTTACATGTATGGGCGTGTGTTAAATTTTTTTTTTTTAGTTAGCTTTTAAAATCCTTGTTATTTGTCCAAGTGTCCTAGGAAGCCATGTCAGCTTTGTAGATTTGAAAGTTGAGATTTTGTACAATGATGCTGATTTTAATCAAGCTCATTAATGCATACTAATATGATTTATTGAGATCAATGTAGCAAAATATTTGAAATTAAAAAATCCAAGATTAAAAGGGAGATTGCAATTTTGTTATCTTGATATTGTTAAGGTTTCTTTTAAAAAACCATTCATATTCTCTGTTTCATTATCGTTGTTAACATTAAAAGCAAAATCAGTCACCAAAAGCTTTGCTAGGGTTTGTTATACTTGAGATTTTAGCTTTCAAGAATGGCTCCCAGGCTCAGATCTTAGTCGAGATAGATTCAATAGCCTGGGGACGAGACATCGTCATAAGAGATAGCACAAGAGGAGTCTCTTATGCATGCAATCCAAGCAGCAAATCCATAAGACAATGCTTCTCAGGAATCTCAAGAAGAATCCAGTTTACAATCGAATGAAGACAATGATTCAACTCAGAACATTGATGTTAATGTACTCGTGAGCTAGTTGCTTGATTTCTATCCACTTGATGGTAAGTTTGGTTCTGCTCAAGCCAAAAAATGCTTTGATGATCACATCTCTTTTATTGATATTTCAAGGAATGATTTGTCAAGAACGAATGCTGTGAGTTCTAAAAGTATGCAGTGATATGTAATATAACAGTAAACTGTAAAGTAAATCGGCACAGGAGGATTTTACATGGTTCGGTTTATAAAACCTACATCCACGGACAGCTATAGAGCTACAATTCACTAAGTTCTTGTTTGTACAATCTTTAGGATCGTTTACAATGCTGACTCACTCTCACACAATGACCTAATCTTTGTAAAACAAAATCTTGTCAAGATCTTAAACTCTAGTGACACTGCTCACTCTCTGTCGCAAATAACTTAACAACATACTGTTAAGTAAATCTTAACCACGACGTCTGACACTGAATTACATAAACACTTAACTCGCAAGTTCTCTCAAGTGTATACTAACTCAGAGAGACCTAATCAACAATTCATGTACGATTATAATCTCTCATACATGAATAAAACACTCATAAAATCAAATCAAATAAGCATTCCAATCTGCGTTGAAGCTCTCCTCTTAATTCTTGGAATGCTGTGACATAGACTTTCCCAACCAACCAACCAACTATGTGTTATGTAAACATAACAATATATATAGTGGGAAGTCTGAATGAAATCTCCTTAGATTACTGTAAAAATCCTAATCAAACTCTCATTAAGATAAAGACGAATATGATAGGAAGTGATATAATTAACTCCTAAAGGAATTATGACACAAATAAATATTCTCTTATTTTAACTAGGATACATTAAATAATGTCCTATTCTAAGAAGATATTGATTATGAATCAAATACTTCCTAAACTATACTTCTAGAAACAAGAAAATAAGAAATAATATAATATCCTTGTTTTATCACAAGTTGGACAAAAATATCATGTGCATGGCATACGCACGTGGACAGCAACAATCTCCCCTTTTTTGGCAACTTGTGATGAAAAACCATATTGTTTCTGATTAAAGAAAAATCACACAAAGATAAATTAGATAGTACTATAAGCAATCATGATATAGTAAACAAAAATATCATGCTAAAAAAATAGCAATAGTATGCAGTTACAAAGCACATAACAGAACAATGTCTGATTATGTAGATCCTGCAAAAGCAAGACAAAGTGAGGTTAACAAACTTGTCAAACAACACTTCAACCTGATCATGATCAGAGCAAATAACAAAAACATACATCAAATAAAATAGGCAGATAAAAACACATAACATAGTAAAGAAACAAGTTAAAAACACAAGGCAGAAAATAGTTCAAATGCATATAAAACATAAACATGCCTTACTCCCCCTTACTACTTACATATTGCCCTGGAGGTGAACAACAAAATATCAGATAGAACTATCAAATAAAAAAATAGAACAGTTCAAAAACTAAACGGAACAGAAAACATTATATCAAAAACTCCTTCTCCCTCTTGATTTCAGAACAAGTTCCAAAAACTATCGAAGTCGTGGAGACTTGCGAACAGGTGGGGAAGAAGAATTGCCAGAGCGTATCCTAATCCTGCAAGCCTTCATTTTGTATCATTTGCCAGTAGTAGTTGGTGTAGGCTATTCAAAGGGCATAGGAGCAGGATATGCTTCAGTTGTCTCAGAGGAAGTGGCAGAAACTTCAGCCACAATCTTGCGAATCTCCTTATCAAGTCGTTAAGCACTGGTCTTTGTTTTCTGTAACTCAACAGCAGGGTGTTAAGAAGGTACCAGTGACTCTTCTGAAAGTGTAGATGGTAGTGGTATGGCTGGTGCAGTTGTGTCTACTGTAGGAGGGGATTCCTGAATGTGTTCTGCACATGGTGTGGTTGTGGCTTCATGTGGAGGTGACTGTGTTGATGGTGGAGAGTTATGATGTTGTGTTTCAGGGACTGGAGAAATATGAGGTTCTGCCTATGCAGTTGGTGAAGACAATTTCATCTTGGTTTCTGCTTGTTATGGTTCATTTGACAAGTATTCATCTCTTAGAGCTGGTGCTGTGGATTCAATTTTCTTCTTCCTTTTGTCAGTGGTTTCTTCACCAATTTAACCTTCTTCTTTTCTTTCAATCCCTTTGTTGTTGTCTTGAATTTATTTTTCTTTTTCTTGTTCTCTGCTGTTATGTCTGTTTTAACAGTAGTTTGTTTCGTTTGATATTCTACAAGTATTGGCTCAGTTGCTTCAAGCAGTGGTGCATCAGTTTCTAGTATGTGCTCTGCAAACTTCTCAAGAACCATATTTTCAGTTTTCATGGGCTGTGGTTCTTCTACAGCACCAGATTGTCTAACGATCACAGCTTGAAGTTTTGCTTTGATGTCTTTAAGATCCTGCACAATATCAATCAAGACAGAATTTATCAAAGCAAGTTGTTCTTCTACATCGCTCATGGGATGTTTCTGAACTCTCCTTGGTTTGGGTTCAAGTGCTGGCAGATCAAATTTATCATGTAAGTGATGCAGAAAACCTTTTGTGATTGACTTGCTCAGAATTTCAGTATGTTCTTTGGGATTTATAGGGATACCATTTTGTGCTAAATTTTCGTGAATTAAACAAGGATAGACAAGTAAATGGTAATCAGACTTATATGGAGCAATCTGAACAATCATGCTATAAGCCAATAAACCAAAATTAATCGGTCTATTGGTGCTTAAACAGAACAAAAACTTCACTCTATCTTCCCTAACTTGATTTTGGTATGATAAGGGAAACCAGTTAAATTGTGTAATTTATGCAGCACCCTATACTTCTTTTTGAGATATTGTTGGTCAATACCATCCCTCGGTTTTCATTCTATGTTCCCTCGACCAATCAACTCTTTAATCACTACTGCCATATCAAAATTCTCATCCAAAGAGTGTAAACTACCTATTGGTATGTCAAAGAATGTGTTTATGATATTCGGTGAGAATTTCACAAACTTTCCTCTACAGTATACTCTATGTAATGATAACTTTTTGGATCATCAATAGAAGTAGAGATATTGGCATAAAACTCTTGAATTAACGACTTCACAGGGGGTAGGAAATTGTTTACCATACAAGTCCAGTATATAGACTCAAGAAGCTCACTCAACCCATAGTTGTTGAAGTCGGTCAGCTTCACTGGCCTTTCCATCTGTAATTTCCTTTTTGAAGTGTACTTCAAGAATTTTTGCTTGACGGCTGCTGTGAGGAATTTATTGAATTTCAATTTCACCTTGTCTTTTATCTTCTTGACTAGAATCAATTTGTCTTCACTTATAGCAGCATCAATCGGGATCTCTGCATGATGTTGTTATGAATGAGACGACTATTCACTGTTGCTATTGTTGTAACCAGAGTTGTTTTGTGAAGACAAAGAATTGTGGGTTTTTGAAGAATCTGAGTTGGTCACCATTCTTAGGGTTTCAAGTCTATAAAAGTTTCTTAGATTAGAGAGAAGCAAGACTAGAGAGAGTAGTGAAACTGTTGATTGAGTATGGTATGAACAGGAAAAGTGCTAACTATTTTCGTAATATACTTGGCTGAATTTTTAAAATATTTTTGTTTCCCACAAAAATTAATTTTATAACCCTTTCCAAAACCGCTTAATAAATATCATTAATGAATAAAAATTGAAAATTTAATTTCCATTAGAATAAGAAATTCTAATAGAGTTAGGATTCTTGCCACTGAATTTTCTCCCCCTCAATTCAATAAAGCTGACATGGCATTTTGACACATAGACACATAAGATATGTCAAATTTCAGATAGGCACAAAGAGCATCGTATGGTAGAAAAAACATAACAGAAAACAATGAAATTTAACATAACAACAATATCTGAACATCATATGAATCATTCTAAGAAAGCATATTTCAGAGCTATTTATTACTTTCTTCACATTAAAGCTGTTTTCATTTTTTTCTTTTCAATTGATTGAGATGTCAAAAATATTATTTTGACATATTAAGAATTAATCCCATTAGATTATAAATACAGTAGCTTTCACACAATATAGAGGTAGCCCTTTTCATTTGAGTGGGTGACCTCAACATATTTCTTAGATACCCTGAGGTTACTCTCAATGATGGCTTTCACACATCATATATTGGTAAACCTCTCTGTATTTTTCATTTTAAACCATTATTTCATCATTCACACACTTTTTATATTACAGCTCACGCATGCTATATTAGAAAAAACTTATGATATTGCAGATATAATTAACATAACAGCAAGCAATGTTTATTCAGATAACTGACAGATGCCTAAGGCTTTTCTTAGATTTTCAAATCTTGTTGTATCCAATGCCTTAGTGAACAAGTCAGCTAATTGTTTATCAGTAGAGTTGTGTTCAATGTGTATCACCTTAGACTCTACAAGTTCCCTTATAAAATGGTATCTTATGTCAATGCGTTTTGTTCTAAAATGCTGAACATGACTTTTGAAAATGTTTATAGCACTAGTATTATCACAAAACAAAGTTATAGGTTTTTGTTCAATACCATAATCACTCAACATTTGCTTCATCCACAGTAGTTATGTGAAACAACTTTCTACTGCTATGTATTTAGTTTTAGCAGTAGACAAAGAAATAAAATTTTACTTTTTGCTGTACCAAGAAACTAAATTAGTACCAAGGTAAAAACATCCTCCTGAAGTGCTTTTTCTGTCATCTGTATTTCCTGCCAAGTCAGCATCACTAAACTCTGCAAGATAGTCATTTGTATCTTTAGAAAACTATATTCCATAATCATGGGTTCCATGTACATACCTGATAATTCTCTTAGCTGCTGTCAGATGTGATTCTTTGGGATTTGCTTGAAATCTTGCACAAAGTCCTACACTAAAGCACAAGTCTGGTCTACATGCTGTGAGATGTAATAGACTGCCAATGATGCTTCTATATAAACTTGCATCAACCTCTTTTCCTATATTGTCTTTTGAAAGTTTGAGGTTAGTTTTGATAGGAGTTTTCATTGGTTTTGTATTCTCAAGCCCAAATTTCTTTACAAGATTTTTAACATATTTTGATCGAGATATGAATATCCCATCATTCATTTGTTTAACCGGCAATCCAAGAAATAAATTTAATTCACCTACCATGCTCATCTCAAACTCTTCTTGCATCAACTTAATAAACTCATTAGTTTTGCTTTTGTTAGTTGATCCAAAAACAATGTCATCAACATATATTTGAGTAACAATAAAATAGTTAGATGCATGTTTGATAAACAAAGTTTTATCATTGTTGCCTCTTTTATAACCTCTATTGATCAAAAAGTTTGTCAACCTTTCATACCAAGCTTATGAGCTTGTTTCAATCCATACAAAGCTTTATGCAATCTGTACACAAAATCAGGATGTTTAGGATCTTTAAAACCCTTAGACTATTCAACAAAAACTTCTTCATTGAGATAGCCATTTAAAAATGTTGTTTTAACATCCATTTGTTACAATTTAAAATCAAGCAAACAAGCAATTGCAAGTAGTAATCTGATTGACTCAAGTCTAGCTACTGGTGCAAACGTTTCATCCACTTGTGTATAACCTTGTGCTACGAGCCTAGCTTTATTTCTTACTACTTGTCCACTTTCATCAGTTTTATTTTTGAATATCCATTTAGTTCCAATGACATTTCCATTTTCTAGTCTATGAACTAATTCTCATACTTCATTTCTTTTAAACTGATTAAGTTCATCTTGCATTGCTTGAATCCAAACATCTTCTTTTAAAGCTTCTTTCACATTTTTTGGTTCAACTAAAGAAACATAACATGCAAATCTTACCTGATTTCTTACCTTGCTCCTAGTTTTCATCCTGTCATCTGTTGTTCCAATGATAGAGCTGGTTGGATGTGCCTTCTGAATCCAAGTGTGTGGATCTTTTCTTTCATCTTCATTTCTGATTGAGTTTTTGTTTAGATCTGAGTTGTCAGTTGTCATTGTTGTGCCTGATGTAATAGCAGTCGTTTCCTCTTTCATAACTGAATCATCTTTATTACTGTTGCTGTCAGAATCTAATTTTTTTTGTATCTTCTGTAAAGCTAGTTATGCTTTGCTCTTATGAATATTCAGCATAATCATCCAGATCATCAAATACTACGTTTGTAGATTCTATGACTGCCTCAGTTGGAAGATTGTAAACTCAAAATGCTTTGCTGTTTTATGCATATCCCACAAAAACTCCTTCATCACTTCTTGGATCTAATTTTCCTAACAGCTCTATGTCATTTAAGATGTAACCCTGCATTCAAAACATGAAAATATTTCAAATTAGGTTTTCTACCTTTCAAAATTTCATAAGGTTTCTGGTTAGTACCAGGTCTTAGAAAAACTCTATTTGAAATTTAACAAGCAGTGCTCATTGTTTCAGCCCATAGCCTTTTGGTCAACATTTTACTATTGAGCATCACTCTAGCTATCTCTTCAAGAGTTCTATTCTTCCTTTCCATAATGCCATTTTGTTCAGGAATTTTAGGAGCTGAGAATTCATGCTTAATTCCATGATATTTGCAAAAGTCAGTATAACTAACATTTTCAAACTCCTTGCCATGCTCACTTCTTATTCTCACTATCCTGCCAATGTTCTTGTTTTACTCATTTTCAAGCCTAACACAAAGATTCCTGAAAGGTTCAAAATTGTCAGATTTTTTTTTTAATAAAATCAACCCAAGTGTATCTAGAAAAGTCATCCACACAAACAAATATATATCTCTTACCTGTAATGCTTTCAATTTGCATAGGATCTATCAGATCCATGTGAAACAAATCAAGTATTTTGGATATGCTAAGATATGGATTGGATTTGTCTGAACTCCTAATTTGTTTTCCCATTTGACATGATCCACAAATTTCATTTACTTTATCATCAAGTTTAGGAACTACTTTTACAGCACCTAACTTAGTTAATTTAACCAAGTCGTTGTAATTTAAGTTCCTAATTTTTTATGCCATAATTCTAAGTTCGAAACCTTAGCTTGAAATGCAATTTTTACCAAATAGCAATTATCCGGAGATCTATTTCCTTTTAAAATGCATTTGCCAAAATTGTCTATGACCATACATTTATTTTGTGTGAAATTAACAATATATTTGTCATCACATATCTGACCAATACTAATTAGATTGGCTTTCAAACCTTCAACCAGCAAGATATCTTAGAATTTGGGTAGCCCTTCGACATTTAAAATGCCTTTGCCAATGATCTTACTCTTTGCTCCATCTCCATAAGTGACATTTCCTTCCCTGCATGCTTTAAAATTTTTCAAAAACTGTTTATTTCCAGTCATATGCCTAGAACAGCCACTACCAAAGTATCACAAATGTTAGGAGATTGTTTAATAGCAGTAAGAGCAACATTGCATACTGTCTTCTCTTTCTTAACCCACTGTAGTTGTGACTTTGGTAACAGTTTGAACTATTTTGATCTTTTATGCAAAAGATTCAACAATTTAAAGCATCTAGGCCTAATATGTCCCTTTTTACCACAAAAATAACAAATTGGAATGAATTTTCTTACCTTTTCAGGACTGGATTTGAAAAAGCTCGGAGGAGAAACAAATGTTTCATTGGTTTTTGAACTAGGACTTGACCTTATTGATTTAGGTTTAGAATTCTTACTTGATGTTGAGGCTTTTACAGACACTGTTGTTGAAGAGGATACAACATTACCTTCTGCATACCCCAATCTATGTTTGTTGGAGTTGTCTCTTCCAAGACTTAAGACTTGATCGAGTTTGGCTGACCTAATTCTGAATTGATCAACACATCTTTTGTTCTCAATCAGTTCTGTTGTAATTTTCTCAATATGTGCTATTTTGTCTGTCAAAGCAATCTCCAGTTCTATGATGCGATTTTCAGCATAAGATTTTCCACATTTCAGCACTTCAATCACCTTCTTCAAGGTTTTAATTTCTTCTTTCTGACTCAGCCATTCACTATAGAGTGCATTGTAAGTTTTTTGTAACTCTTTATAGTATTCTAGACCATCTTCTTCATCTGAATGATCAACATTGGTTCTGCAGTGTTCTATTATATTAGTCATAACAGCTTTCCCTTTATCAGCTGTAGATGCTATAAATGCAACAAAATTACTCATGCATTCTTGATCATCCAAATCATATTCTGATTCATCACTCCAGGTAGTTGTCAAGCCTTTGTTTTTCTTCTTGAGATTAGCACATTCAGACTGAATATGCCCATAACCAAAGCATTCATAGCACTTAATCTATCCTTTTTTATCAGGTTACTTCAATTTCTTCTTGTCATTCTCCTTGTTAAATTTTCTCAACTTGTCTTCATTTGAGTTTGATGGCTTTCCTTGATTCTTTTTCTTGAAATTCTTTTTCATGAACTTGACATAATTCTTTGTTAGAAAAGCAATCTGTTTAGAATCAATTTCATTAAGTTCATCATTACTTTCATCATCAGATTTTCAATTTTAACATTGAATGCAATTCTTTTTCCTTTTTGCTTCCTAGTACTCTGATTAATTTCAAAGTTTTGAAGAATGTCTATCATTTCATTAACTCTTATCTCATCAGCGTTTTTAACTTCCTCAATAGCTAAAATTTTAGGTCGAAATTTATCTGGAACAGATCTGATTATTTTGCTAACAATTTCTGCATCAGTGAAAGTTTTGTCAAGCATGTATGCAAAGTTTGTGATGTGACATAACTTAGAGTGAAACTCAGAAACTGACTCATCTTCATGCATCATCAAATTTTCAAATTGAGAATTTAGTCTCATCAATTTAGATCTTTTAACAGATGCAGTACCTTCATGTTTTACCTTAAGTATGTTCCAAGCTTCTTTGGCCACTTTGCACCTAGAAATCTGTTCGAAATTATTTAAGTGATCCACTGCAGCAAAAATTGCATTAAGAGCCTTTAAGTTCCAGCTTGAACGTATGTATTCTTCGTCAGTCCATTCCTCCTCAGATTTGGGTTCAACATCACCAAAAGCATTCAACTTTGTTGGCGGTGTCTATCCTTTAAGCGCACTGGTCCATGCCCTGTCATCAAGCGATTTGATGTACATCATCATTCTTACCTTCCAATATGGATAATTACCATCATCAAGAATAGGTGGTTGTGTTTCGGATCCTCTATTGCGAATAAATTTCATGCTTCCAAAACAATGTGATCGTCTTCTTCACTTGTCTATTAGTGATCCTGCTCTGATACCAATTGTGAGTTCTGAAAGTATGCAGTTATACGTAATATAATAGTAAACTGTAAAATAAATCGGCACAGGAGGATTTTACGTGGTTTGGTTAGAAAACCTACATCCATGGACAGTTATAGAGCTGTAATTCACTAAGTTCTTGTTTGTACAATCTTTAGGATCGTTTACAATGCTGACTCACTCTCACACAATGACCTAATCTTTGTAAAACAAAATCTTATCAAGATCTTAAACTCTAGTGACACTGTTCACTCTCTGTCGTAGATAACTTAACAACAAACTGTTAAGTAAATCTTAACCACGACGTCTGACACTGAATTACAAAAATACTTAACTCGCAAGTTCTCTCAAGTGTATACTAACTCAGACAGACCTAATCAACAATTCATGTACGATTACAATCTCTCATACATGAATAAAACTCATAAAATCAAATCAAATAAGCATTCCAATCTGCGTTGAAACTCTCCTCTTAATTCTTGGAATGCCGTGACATAGACTCTCCCAACCAACCAACACTACAACAAAAATGACATAAGGTAGCATTGGTTTGTAGCATTTTTTAACAAAAGCTACCAAATGTAACCTTTTTTGTTGCATTTGTAATGAAATGCTACTATATAATTCTAAAAGATAACATTTTATTTTTAAATGATTTTTTTTTAATAAACATAGCATTTTGTGAATGTTACCACTCACTTCAAATTTATAGCATCTTAAGAATGCTACAAAAACTCACTAAATGCTTTTCAAAAGCTAGCGGGATTGCTTTTGATTTCCCCCCTTCAAAAAAATTTCACTTTCCCCCCACACAACCCATTTCAATTTTCAAGTGCAATATTTCTTTTTTTGTTTATTTGTTATTGCCTTTGCCTTTTGCATTTTTCTAATCCTTTGTTCTCTTCATTACACGCCAAAGAAGCAGCTCACCCATTTTCTAACCCTAGGTCACTCTTCCACTCTATCTTTCACCATCTTCATCGTCACCATCCCCAGCTAGCCATCCTCTTCATTTCCTTCAGCCTCCATGCCCACGTCATCATCTTCATCTTCATTCTCTCAGTCCTCATGAACAAGCAAAAGAATGAGTTGCCAAGCAACAAGCAGGGATTGAATCACTCAAGAACGGCTCTTCAGCATCTTCCCTTGGTGAATGCTTCCTATGGCTAGTCATCAAGCAGATCATCATGCTCTCTCTTTAGGGTTCTTGATTTAATTGAAATTGATTCTTATCAAATGATAGATCTATGCAGAAACTTGGTCAATTTCTTGTTTTATATTCTTTAAAATTTTCATCTATGGCTTCGTTCTCATCAATTGAAGAATCCTTAGCTTAACTTGCAGACTTTATTGGTGGAGGCTTTGGGGATGATTTTGTTAAGCATGAGGAAGGTTTTGAGGAGATGATGAAAAGAGAAGGTGAAGGGGAGTGGGAGAAGCTTTGGCGATTGGGAGAGATGATGAAAGAGAGGGTTTTCATTCTCATCTGTCTGGATCGCATTCCTTTGCAACTAGGTAATTGGTTTCTGCATGTACTTTATTAACTCTATATTTCGTGCTCTGAATTTCCTAAGAATCATAGATTTCATGTATGATTGAGAGTTATATGGCTGGGTAGATGTTAATGTATGTGATGGATATGCTTAAACCTTAAAATGGTGAAGTCTTCTAAAATGCTAGCTTGTATTACGAAAATCTACATAAATTTTAGAGTTTTTTCTTTTTTTCTTTTTTTACCTTGAAATTTTTTTATATTAAACTAGACTTCCTAAAGCTGAACTATAATTTTGTTTCACTTGAAAACTCAAAATATTCAATTTTTTATGAATTTTTGAATTCTACTATCCAAATCTAAATCTGAAATTTTCTCGTATATGTCTGTGTTTGAACAAAAAAACGATTAGTTTGACAAAGCATATTGTTAAACTGATTTTTATAACATGTTATACACTAAAAAATATTTCAAATAGAAGTGGTTTTACTTAAAATCGGGATCTATACGATTTATGATGATTTTTCAAATTCTTAACTGCAGATCTCAAATTCCCTGTTCTAATAACAGGGGCTGTAAAGCAAACTGATTTTGACTGACTTATATGTCATGAAAAATCATGATTTTCAGCAAGATGGTTCTTCAATATATGTCCTTTGATACTGGAGAGTTCCATGATTTTATAGGCTCTGTGGAAAATGTTATGATTTTTGATAATTAACTGTTCAGTTTAATAGCATGTTGGACAATGTTCAAGAATGTGTAAAACCAAGCTGTTTTCCAAAACTTTAAGGTCTTAGTTTGATATGATATTTTTAATTAAGCATCTTTATGTGCCTTTATTGAATTTGTATATTTTGTAAGAATTGGGACAACCATCAAATTGTTAAAAATCAGCCAATGGAATGTGTACAGTATTGAATTAGTGAATTAGATTTTTGTGAGTGTTGATTTTTGTTGACATTGCTATACTGACTCTTGTCTATTATGGAGAGAGATGATATTGTTTAATGTATTTCCCACTTATAGTTAATTACGAGGCTTAGCTTGATGGAATCCTGGTGCGTTTGACTCCACATGATCCCAAATTCAAGCATCCTAGTCCGCTAACTCTGCTTCTTGATGGTTTGTTTTAGGATTTCTTTTTCTTTTGATTTTTTTTAAATCCTTATTCTTCCTCTCAAATATCAATATAAGCCAATTCCAACTTCCAAGTATGGATCCAATCTCAATTTAGCCAAGTAGATAAGTAAAGTTAAGTTAAATCAAGAATCCTAAACAATACCCAATGAGATTGTGGTTGCTTGAATGGGGTGTTACTGTTAAAGGCTGTGCATGCCAGGTGCAGTTGAGGCTGGGAATCGATGGTGCGACGTCCCTTGCAGGTGCAACTGAGATCGAGAAGAATTGCTAGATGCTGGACGTGCATGAATCGATGGTGCGTGCAGGTGAGGCCATGAACCATGAGGGTGAGGACTGAGGCGTGAGGGTGCAGTTGATTGAAATTGAAAAGAGTAAGGTGAGAGTACTCCGTGCATCTTGAAGCTTAATAGATGAATGTGAGACAATTTTACATGTTAATTCTACATTAATATTAATATCTCATACTAAAGTAAGACAAAGTAATGTGTATGCAGGCGAATTGCTATATTGATTACACCCCAAAGCTGAAGGTTCAAAAGGAAAAAGATTGGTTGAAAAGATGAAGAGGAAGCGCACTGCCTTGATGGCGCATTGTTGCATCACTGATCGATGGCCAATATGGCTTTCCAAGCTGGCTTGAGAACTGGCAAGACAAGACAATGCTAAAGGAAACTCCTTAGCCACATAATTAAAGCAGGTTTTTCTTTTTTATTACAATTAAATTGCTTTGAAAATGCAAATTACCTTTTTTTGTTTTTATTGAGGCTCTCTAATGTGTTTATTTCCACGCTAACTTGCTTTACAAATATCTCAACTTGATGAACGAGTACTCCTTTCATTTTTTTTTAATGCTAACGTGTAATGACAAAGTGTCATGTATCTTGATTAATTTTAACATAAAAAGTGGTACATTTGATGATGATTAATGCAGAAATAAATATCAAGATTGAGAATTTATGATTAGAAAATCAATTTATCCCACGAAAGATGAAAGAAATTAAAAATAAATTTGAAGGAAAATACAAAACTTAGGTGATTGCATTTACATACATAGAGAAGCTAGAGATCTTTTTATACAAAACTAGACATAAATTTATAGTAATTGATCTACAAAATCCAGTAGTCAAGATGGTTGATGAATTGATAGCATTAAATGCAACATTTTAATTTTTATTCTTAATCATTAGATTTTGCAAGATAAAAGGTTATAAATTTGTGTCAAAACATACTTTATACATATGGGAAGGGATCTTTTGACAAAAACTATATATAAATTTCTAGCCATTCCAATGGCATCAATATGATGAAGCTTTTACCATAAAAGAAGAAAGGATAGTTTAACAATATAACTATAACATTACCAGTACTCTCACCTGCAGTTAATTTAAGGGTCTTTTTTTGTTGAAAAAGTTTTAATTACAATTAATAATTTGATAATTGAGTGGGCTAGGCTCAATGTATAGACTATAATTGTTGGGCACCAAATATGTAGTATAAATATGCAGGATTCAAATAGCTTTTTGCATTTTGGATTTGTCTACTAGCAGGCATGTGGAGCCATTTTTGGAGCTTGGAATGATGCTTCCCGCTTGACTGAAATAGACCTTGGCAGGTTATATATTTCTATATTTACTTTTTCTATTATAAGTTTATCACCATATTTTTTGGTTTTCTCTTATGAAACCAACATGTTAGGTTAACCTTGCTAGATTAATTCCAATGTGACGTTGTGGCATCAAAAAGCAACCCACTAAAACTGGTGAAGCTACCACATGAATTATCATATCAGCTACCTTTCCCACTTTTTTCATTCTTTCTTACTCTTGAAATCTGGAAATAATTTACTGCAACAGAATAAGTCAACTGCAGCAGATTATTATAAGTGGTTAGTGCACGCCGGAATATTTTATGTGGGTTTGTAGACAGTGGAGTTGACTGGTTTTTAAGTTTGTTTTATTATTGTGTTGTTGTGTATGCCGTAAATATTTATATGTCAATTATGATTTTTAAGCTCATAAAGATGATGTATGCAGATTGCCATGTTTAATGTTTTCTTGTATTTTACTTCACACTTTTAAACAACTTATTTGTCCCTTTACTAAATTTTTCGTGTTGGTCAATGTTAATTTTTTTTCTTGCTTGATTTTTGTTCTCTTTTTTTCCTTTGTCAACTAATAACTTTTTTAACTTGAATTCATGAATGCAGGGTAGGCCATCAATTTGGAGAAGATGATACTTTGTCAAAAGCATTGGATGGAGTCCAGATCAATGATATATGTTGGTTGTGTAACCTTTTTTTTTATATATAAAAGATATTTAATTGTTGATAATGTAAGGAATACTGTAACTATCTTGATTATGAATGAAATATCAAGACCTTAATTTCTATGCTGTCTTGTTTTCTTACATATGTTTGAATGATTAGAATTATTATTTGATAATAGGTGTCCATGTGAAGAAATGAAAAGTAAAAATTGAAAATAGACAAAATTAATGCTATAACAGTTATTTTTTTTTAGCATTTTTAACAGGCTATAAAACTAAAAAATGAAAACAATTTATTGACTTTGTAGCTTCAAATGGAAGCCACAAAATAATGTTTTATAGCTTTTAAGAAATGCTATAATAACTAGTTTCATAGCATTCAATGGTTGCTACAAAATGATGTGTTATAGCTTTTAAGAAATGTTATAATAACTAGTTTCGTAGCATTCAATTGTGGCCACTAAAAGAATATTTGCAGCATTCCATAAATGCAATTAATGCTTAGTCTTTTAGTTGCTTGGCCTACCAAAGCATGCTAGAAAATGCTGCGATTTACCTTTAGTAGCATTGGATGAATGCTATCTTATGCCATATTTATTGTAGTGCAACCAATTATGTGTTATACAAACATAACAATATATATATATATAGTGGGAAGTCTGAATGAAATCTCCCTAGATTCCTATAAAAATTCTAATCAAATCTCATTAGGATAAAGACAAATATAATAGGAAGTGATATAATTAACTCCTAAAGTAATTAGGACACAAATAAATATTCTTCTATTTTAACTAGGATACATTAAATAATGTCCTATTCTAAGAAGATATTGATTATGAATCAAATACTTCCTAAAATATACTTCTAGAAACAGTAAAATAAAAAACAATATAATATCCTTGTTTTATCACAAGTTGGACAAAAATATCATGTGCATGGCACGTGCACGTTGACACCAACAAATGCTTTGCTCAATACAATCTTGAAGAAATCTTGCAAGAGAGGAGATGGATAAAATCGATAACCAATTTCTAATTCCCAGTTTCTACTTTAATTCAAGAATTTTATGCCAATATTGAAGATAATATCAATGATTCTACTCAATTTAGGTATCACACCGTGTATTGTAGAGGAAAGAACATACACTTCTCACTAAATTTGGTTAATGAATATCTAGAAATTCCTAGAGGCAAGAAACATGCAACTTATGTGTCACAATGGCCATGAATGTGATTGCAAAGGAGTTAACTGGCAGAAAAAAGAGGATAAAAGATCATATTCCTCAAACATTGTTAACACCTAAGTATAGAATGTTTAACAAGATAGTTAGGTATAATTTGACACCTTCAACTCATCAGTCAGCTTTTAGTGTTGATAAGGTTGAATTTTTATATTGTTTTATTTTGGAGAAGATTATTAATTTAGGCAAATGGATGTATGATTACATCATCTCTATTGCAAAAAACCATCCTGTTAAGTTACCTTATCCTTTTTTATCATAGGAATTTTGATGCGAAATGGTGTTTAACTTTGTCCAAATGAAATAGTTAAATCTTTAAAGTTGCCTATCATTTCTAGTTTATAAAGAGAATAAAGAAGAAGTCAGGATAGGTTACTCATGATGAAGATGTTGAAGATGATAAGGATAATGAACAAAAAGAAGAGGAAGAAGAAGATGAGAAAGTTCAAATTCCCGCAAAGAAGACTAAAGTGACCAATAAGGCTTCAATGAAAGAAACATAGAAATCTTTACTTACAATTGCTTTTGATATTTCTTTTATTTTGCAGCAATAGCAACTAATTCTTACTAATCAACAGAATTTGATCTCAAAGCAAGAAGCACAAGAAGCCAAGATACAAACTTTGTTTGATTTATTGAGCAAACAAGATCCTGCATTAGTGTCTTCTTCTTTAGCTGTATAGGAACCAAAACCTAAAACTAATCAAGCTAATCTTGATCCTGAGGTTCCTCATACTGCTACAACAAAATAGCCAACTACACATTCAGATCCATCCTTAACAAAAAATGTTTCTTTATCTGAACCAAAACCACATTTATGATGCTCCACCTGTATCACATCAAACTTCTCAACATCAAACAACAAAATTTATTTCTCTTACAGATCCTGATGCTGATATAGCTCAAGCTAAAGTTGCTAAATCTTTGGTGGTTATGTCTATTAAACCTGAGACCAATGCTGAAAAGAAAGCAAGAGAAATTCAAGAAATAGTTGATGATGTTACATATTCTTCTTCTGAGAATTCAGAGCAGTAAACACCTTCCCCATCATCATAGATTCAATCACCTACTGGCAGAAGAGGAAAACCTTGGCTCCAAAAAGGATTTTTAAAGAGGTCCAATAGGAATCAAAAGTGACCAGCTTTGCAATTTAAGAAGAAAAGGGAGTAAAGAGTTTGATATAAGAGTGAATATAGATTTTTTTTTTTAGTTGCTGTTATCTTTGTTGCTGCTTGCATTGAGGGGGAGAAGATACTTGGAGTTGTTTTTGCTAGATATTGTTTGCTTTTGCTATTTGCTGAACTTTGTTTAAATTTTTGTCTGTGTGGTTTGAACGTTTGATAAAATTTGTAGCAACTATAAATGATATTTGTAGTATACTAATGTTTTCAGTTTGCAAGTTATGTGTTACTACACTTTATGCAATTATTTCAGTTATAACTTGTTTTCTACGAGTTTACACTTTCTTTTGGTTATTATGCTTTTCTCACAAAAGGACAAAGGGGGAGATTGTTAGGACCATACCACGTCATTGACATGTGCTAGCCTATGTGATATGTTGAGTTGGCAATTTTTTAGGAAAACAAGAGAATAGAATAAATTTACTGTTTTGCATGTTTACTATCTTGAATATTTCCTATTTTAGTTATTTCCTATTTAATTGTCTTTAGTTAGGATAGTCTTTATTGATGTTTATTTTCAAAACTGGTTTTCAAATTAGGAAAGTTATTTATTTAACTAAACTTTAGGAAAGATTAATTATCCCATTTTCATATTGATTGTTATAAGTAAGATTGCTTTCCTATAATTCGTTCTATGTAGATTTAGGAAGCAAATCAAGGAATCCTTATGCAATAAGGAGAAGTTGGACGTGCTATATAAGGAAGAGATTTATTATGTCCAATTAGAAGAGTTTTTGGCAAGCTGTTTTAAGAGTTGTTTGAGAGATTTTTATTGTTTTATTACCTTGCATTTTTATCTTGTCTTCATGTTAGTTCATAGAATACTCAAGGGAGTTTGAGTGATTCATCAAGGGGAATTATAATCTGTTAAGAAGAGTCTTAACGGAGGGTAGTGAAGTGTAAGGGTGGCAATTCGTGTCACGCATGTCGACCCATTTAATTATTTATGTCGAGATATGAAACACGGATCTGAAACGGTTATTAAACGTGTCACCCACGTGTTGTAATCGTATCGTATTTAATTCAAATAATTTAGTTAATTGTTTAACCTATTATGCATAATATATCATATTTTATATATTTATATCAATTGAAATTATTTTTAGAATATAAATAATTGTTAGTATAAAAAAATTATTATAATCATTATAATTTACTATTATGTAAATTAATTTGCTTTATAATATGAAATTTTTAGTTTTATAATATATATGTTGTAAGTAGGTAAAAATTCATATCATTAAATGAGCTTACATATTAAGGATTGACAAGATATGTTTAACTATTTGTATTATTAAATGGGTTGACGTGTTGAACATTCTAAACATAAATCCGACCCATTTATTAATCGTATATCATGTTCGTGTCGTGTTCGCATATTGTGACCGAAATTGCCACCCCTAGTGAAGTGCAGCAAGGTTTAAGAAGTTGGTTCACCAGAGTTAGAGTTCGTGCACGAAACATTTGGTTACAACAAAGGTGAGTGAGTGAGAGAGGGGTTTTCTATTACTGTAAATCAAGTAGTTTGTAAGCCTAAAATTTAGTGAATTGCAGCTTGGCTGACCGTAGATATAAGCTAGTTTATAGCTGAACCATGTAAAAGTTGTTGTGCACTTTACTTTCCTATTGATTACGTTTTACTTCACTGTATACATGTGTGTCTGACGTAACTACATCCATGGCTTGGCTTCTAAACTTATATTTATTAAATACATTCTCATTACAAAATTCGTAACCAAATTGTAATTGAATTTGTTTTTTAAGCGGTGTTAGAAAGGCTGGGCTGCAAGAAGGGCAGTGATTATGTAATTAATCCAATTCTTCGTCTACTAAACTAAATGAGTAAGGGAACGTGTTATTATTTTTATTTACTACTTTTGAAAAGTAGTTTTATTGGAAAATAAATCAAAGACAATGAGTAACTCAACGTTGCTTGGACTTGGATTTCAAATTGGAGTATTGGTTTAAGTCAAAATCGACAACTTGATCATTCAAAAGCTCATATAATTTATTTATTAGTCAGAGAAAATCGAGAAATAATCTTCTTTAATTAACAAAAATGTTAGAAACGCATTATCAAAATTCTCTTCTAAGTTCCAAGCCTCCACATACTCATCTTTAAAAAAACGTATAAATTTAAGATGGGTGTGATTTAAGCTTACAAGAAAAAGTCAACAAAACAATACGAGCGAATTCCCAATTTCCTGCCCTGGAGACATTTATTATCAAAACCAAGGCTCTGTTATGAATCCAAATCCTGTTTTCTGTGCTGCACATTTTTTAATATAATTTATATTCAATCCCAACCATATATCCTTTTCAAAATTCAAAATAATTTAAAATCAACCACATATTTCTAAATTCAATTAAAAACAAAAATATCAGATTCATAAACGAACACACCTGAAGTTTCTGGATTACTAAATTGTGAACTTAAGAGACAAATAAAATATTTTCGCCGAAGGAAAAAAAAAAAGGCATTGATGTCCATAGAATGTGTCAAATATTTGCACATCTATTTACCAGCAGCTCCGTCCTGAATTGGCAATAGATTAATTAACATTTTCCGCAGCAGCAAAGCTCAGTCTAAAAACTGCCATGAATATTGTTGATTCAACTCCGTATCAAAACTCATGTTGCACATCAAACTTGGCTTCACTAACAGGTTCTAGTAGCTCACTCCCTTTCTAGCAATGGGTTGCTTTCGAAAAAATTTGCAGGCCGAAGCTGGAATCCTCCATGGATTGTTGGCATGATTGGGAAATCTTCTTGGCATGGAATGTGATGGAACCCTACTGTATACCACATTACGATATCTCTGTTCTCAATCTCTCTGTTCCTGCACATATTTATGCAAATACTTTTCAGGTAACATTCAGAAATATTTTGATCTACAGTTAACGCGATGTGCAGGCGAATTCCGCCTCTAATTAATGAAAATGACAGATCGCGTCCACTTATGAATAATTACCTCCGGCTCCAAATGGCTAAGCCATCATCTCCTTGGCTCCTATCAGCGTAAAATCCGCCGGCCCACCTCTCTGAGTTGTTATAGGCTGTTGCCCACACCTGATACTTGGTATAAGCAGCTCTAATCTGTGGATAATCATCATCGGACAGAAGGGAAATCGCCGGTTGTCCAGTGATCAGCCGGTAACCCACGTGATTCCCAAGATTTGTTTTCTTATTAGTGTTCACGACTAACAGCTCCACTGGCTCCAGGCCCAGCCGAACCCGAGCCTCGGATTCTCTTTTCGCGGTTTCTCTAACGACCGTCCAGTAACTTTTTCTTGGGGAGGCGTTAACCTCCGCTACTCTTGCCGTTTGTAGTTTGGATTTGACGAAGGAATTGCCGTTACCGTCAACGTCAAGGTCGAGGTAGTAGGTGAGGAAGTGATCATGGTTAGCAGCGACGGAGTTAGCTGCCACTAAAGTACCGTAGACGTTTTCTGCTATTTGGTCGTTATTTGTGTATGACGTGGCTTTCATCTCCAATAGTCCTGTTAGAGACACCTGGCAAACAAGAAAAACATCAAAAGTCACTATTTTGATCAACAGTTTTTTAAGATTTTGATTTAATTCAGGGAAGAAAATGTAGGAATGAACCTTCAACCTCAGGAGCGTTTTGTTGTCCTTCAATTCTATGCATTTTAAATAATATAAAGATTTTAAATCTATCTAAATGCATTGGTTAAAAAGTTTTAAAAAATAAAAACATTTGTGATAACCATTGGATAAGTATTATATGAAATGTTGACTTACTCCAACTTCGATGGTGCCAGTTCTTTTGAACTCCCAATCCAGAACGTAGTCATAATTTCCAACAGTGGCCACCATTCTCACTACCAAACTTATTTCTGGTTCCCCGCTTCTTATCTGCAAAACCAGAACAATCCAATTTGAATTTAATTATATAGCCCCACCAAAAAAGAAAAAAAAAATCTTCACTATCAAATCCATCAAGCATTTGTGAGTAATTGCTAGATTTAAGCTACCTACCACTTTTCCAGGAACATTTATTTCTGCATGTCTCCAAGCCACATTTCCAGAATACCTCTCAAAAATGCAGATCACATTAGAAAATTGTTGTGCCTCTCCATCTGCTCCGGCTGCATACCCATCTAAATACTTGGCATTATCAGGGCAGTCGATCATTGGCTGGAGCCTAGAAGCGGCTCGCCCAAACCCGAATTCACCGATGTCCATGAATGTCCTGAAATACCATTCAATTGTCGGATCCATATATGGGACAAATGTCTCGGATACATGACCTCTGTACAGTACACGACGAAACTTGTTAAATTTGGCGTCAAATATAGAAGCTGTTGATATGACAACTCCTGCTCGAGCATCAAAACTTAAATGGAAATCCCAGTTAGCCCATCTAACCTTGTGCCCTTTGATGGTGAACCTGCTAGTGGTTAGATTACAAGTGATGGAATCAGGCTTACTCTTTGGGGATCGAAAATCAGTGCCTTCAGCTTTTGGCAAGGGGACTCTGATTCTATCAATGTACATTACAATTTGCATCTTATCCACATCCACAAGCATAGAGATTCCCTCAATAGGCCTAGCAAAGACATTAACTGAACCCCCTTGATAGAAGCACACAACTTTGAGATTTCTTCTAGTCACATGTTCCCCGTACCACCCGACTGTAAATGGTATACAAGAAACTTCAGACAAATTCAAGCCCCTCTGCAGTATTGAACTCTTAAATTTGGGATATATGAAGGGCAATTTGCTAGCTTGGAAGAGCTCACTGAAGGTCAATGGAGGGTAACCATGACCCATATAGATTTGGTCTGAGTTGATTGAGCTAGTGGTCAGGTCAACAATGAGTTGATGCGTCTCACCCCCAGCTCGAACAACCACCTTAGCTTGACGAGGAAGAGTAGATTTACCTCGTCTACTCGGAGGTAACCACTTGAGAACATGTCGTTTCTCTGGTTCTTCAAGATCAACAGAGTGGAAGGTTAAGTTAGGAAGGTTACCAAGTTTGGACTTCTTAATTATGAGCTTTATTTTGTTGATTTCAGTGGGATTCAGAGGATCTAAAGGATGATAAAGGCTGGTTGTGAAGCAGCATTGTAGGAGAAAAGCTAGAAATAGAAGTGGAATAGGCATGGATAGATGCTATTTTATTAACTCTAATTCTCCCGACGGAAAAGCAGAGTCTTGCTGATTCCAGACAACTAACTGTTGAATTATATAAGACAAGAAGCACGTTATAACACGTAAATTGCTGCATAAAAATAATCTTATATGTTCCACATGGCCTCTACATTTCAATGTCTATGTAAAGGGCTGTCACTGCTTTAATGTCCCCAATCTACAACCTGTAAGCCTCTCCTTTTAAGCAGGAATTAATGCACTGAATATTCTTCGTTTTTTAAAGTCCTTTTCTTGCAATGAGGGCTAGAATAATTTACTTGAGTTGCTTTCAGCTAGGAATAGAGTCATGGACTCATAATATTCAAATAACATATTACTTTTTGAAACTATTTGCCCTTTGTGAAGCACGTTCTACAAGTTTCAATAATTACCGCAATGACCTATGCCAACACCAGAAATAAGATTTGGACCAGAGTAGCCACTTTTTGATGTCCTCCTGTACTGTATCAAGCTTATAAGCGACGTTGAGTCTCATATTAAAAGTTCAGCCACTCAGACTCAAGCAAATTTTTCCTCGCGAGGATAAACCAACTTTATAATAAAACAATCATTAATGAAGATGTCCAAAGACTGACAGAGGGCTTACAATAGAGATGTATTTCCCGTAATATCAGGGGGAAGCGTGAAAGATAGGGAAAATGCCATTATTACTTATCTTTAGTGTTCTTAAAGCATAATCCACCAATTCTTCAATTTAATTTAAACCATTAATAAGTACACCTGGGCAAGCGATTAGTTCCACTTGACATATCAGTGTGGTTTTGACTTTTTAGCACTGATTGCTGACAAAGAAATTAACCAACCAGAGCTCGAACACCTCACCCAAGAGAAATTCGCTGGTACATCCGCTGCATTGCAGCGGACGGCCCAGAATGCGTCATGTAGACACCTCATGCTAATATGGCACCTACGTGACGGCCTGTGGTTGCATCCGCTGCAATGCAGCGGATGTATGGCAGAATTTCTCCTCACCCAAATGCGAATCACGTTCATTTCCATAAGCGGAAAGAAAAACCATCAAAATGTGGGAGGTACAAAAGTATCGCCAGATAATTTTACCGGGTCAATATAGGTTTAATTTGAATCTCAGATCGAAGGTCTCTAGTCCCAAGATCATCTACGAGGCTAAACATAAAATTAATACAGAATTTGTGCACTTAGCCCAATGAATTGAGCCTCAGACTTGGCAGATCTGCTCTTTCTTCGAGAAAAATGTTCTTGAAACAACCAGAGGGAAAGCGATTAATAGTTATACGTATTAGCATCACAATGTACCAAATGTTTATCAATAATAAAGAGTATCACTGATAACTTGCAATTTAGTAACAATATCTCAGATTCTCATATGCTGCCTCGCGATCAAACTACAATATTCAACCACGACAAAAAAATTAAACAGCTAGGTTGCGTTTTTCTCAACAAAGAGCCAAGCTTTATATTTTACTATTAACTAACCAAATGTCAAGCTATCGAGTAAGGTTTTGAGCTATTGAGTTAGCTTGCTTGATTACATCTTGCTAAACATTTGTCAAGAGTCAAGTTGTTGAGTATTGATAGGTATAACTATATAGCATAGTGTCAAGTTGTCAAATCTTACATGTATAATAAGGAATGTACAAGTATATTTGACAATTGGTAATAAACTTGGTTAGACAATTAAAAAAATAAAGTTTTGTTAAAATTTAAAACATCTCTTCCAACTTGATCTTCTTTTTAATTATTATATATATTCTCAATAATTATCCATAGTGCTACTCGTAGTCTTACCATAACTATTTTCCTAATTTTTTGCACTTACATGAATTGGTTAGGAAAACAATCAAAACCTATGCACATGCATTTTACCGTATCTATAATCTTAACTTGTATATATTACCAAAGGTTCATAAGCTCAAATCATATTTAGTAGTTTCATCGGCTATTTGTTCAAAAAATCTCTATGCAATGCAGTGCATAAAATTTATTCAGATATGTCTAAGGGAAAATCACCTTAACCAACCCTCAACTCGAGACTACAAAAGCCAACATCATAGACACCACCAAAATTGAGGACTTTGTGCACTTTCAATAAGGATCGAAGAAATATAAAATTGTTTTGCATTGATAGAGCAGTACACCATGATTGCATAAGTTATGAAACAATATTTAGACAAGCTGGAGCAAGCCTTGACGTCCGAAGGGTGATGACACTGTTTCTACAAGTGATCTATCATGATCCTACCCAACAACCAAAAACAAAATTACAACACAAAGACAGGAAAAACTATATATTATTCTAGATAAAGTGAAAAACATCTCAACACAATTAAGTACCGAAGCTAGGCATGAGATAATGTTATTAACTATAGTAGGAGAGAGTTCTTGATGAACATGCAATCTCAACACACACACACACACAGAGAAAAAAAGAAAAAGAAAAAGACAACCAATGTACATTTACAATCAAATTCAACAACCAATTCCTTATAACCTGAGTTGGCAAAAATTAACTGAAGAAAAATAACAAAACATAACATGGTAATTATACCTCTACTAGAATTTTGCCAACACAAGTTGTACGGAGAGTTGGTTGTAAATGGGTTGTAGAAGTAGTATTATTCAAAAAATGTTGCTATAATAACATATTAATTCTGACTTTATAACATATTTGATTCCAAGTTGAATTAAGTCAACATGTTTTAGTTGGCTATTAGATAGCTAGAGATATCAAAATCTAATTGATGTAGCATGGCTTATTTTATTGTTAGGGTTATTATAGTCTTTTAGTGTTTATTGAATTTGGAAAATTATCAGTTTAGGGATTTTCACTCAAAAAGGGATTTTGACTTATCCTAATTTTGACTCAAATTCCAATATATCTTGATTATTATAAATATAGGGTTTCATTATTATTTTGTTAGACGTTGATTATTTGATATATTAAAGAATTATTCAAACAGATTGTTGGTTGATCGTGTGTGAGTGTGAGTGATTGTTGAGTGTGTATTCGATTGTGGTTTGTTCTTGTTATGGTTTCCCCATCAATTTGGTATCAAAGCTTAACATTGTTCCACAAAACTCATCCTAATTCCATTAACCCCAAACATAGTCAATGTTCATTACTATTCATTATCGGAGTTACTGTTCATCACTGGCTAACGACGCATCACCTATCACCGAATACATCAAATCGTAGATTGGGCCATCCCTATTATTCTTCCCTTCATTATCATCACCAGAATCCTATCGGAAACCCCTCAAAACAACCAAAAACAGATCGTTGCAGACCGGCGAGTGGTGTCTCATCTCCACCACCGAGTGATAGATCGGCCCTTCCCCGTCAACATTCCCTTCTTGGCTGATCACTAATTCTTGCCAGAAAGTTCCTAAGAAGTCAAAATTCAATTTAGAAGCCAACACACAAACCACCGTGACTTACATCACCCATTGGAAAAGCTTCCGCCATTGCCGACCCACTGCCTGAAGGTTTGGTCATCACCGTCTGATAGTCGGAAGTCGCCACCCGAGAGTGCATCAGATGTTTGAGATTAGGGACTTCTTTGTCACTTTTTAAAATTGGTTGATATTTTTGGTTAGGGGCTTTCAGGTTATTCGCCATTGAATCAAGCCTAATATCCTGGAAACCCAACCACTTTACATAATTACACCATTGTCTGAATTTTTAAATTTATATTTACCCCTTTTACAGTTTAATCCCTCCTTTCTTACATGTTAGCCTATACAGTTTCATTAATTTCACTTTAGCCCTACACTTTCAATTTTATAGTTTAGCCTATATACTCTTACTTTTAATTACAAGTTAGCCTTCATAGTTCATTTTCTTTTAGTTTAACAAAAAAAAAAGAAGACCATTGCATATTTACTTTTCTTGCCTTTATTTGCATTTCAGCAGCATCATATTTATTTTATCATTTATAGGAAATTTTAGTCTAGACTTAACATAACTACTTAAAAAAAATGGTAGACACAAATCCCTCTCTTGAACAACCTGATTTAAATACCATAAACAATAAGTTGAATAGATTAGAACTTAGGTTCACTCGCATTGAACAAATAGTACTTGATATTAGAGAGCAAGCTAATCGCAGGGATAATAATCTGGGGTCATCTAATAGATTTGATAAGGGTAAGAAAGTCATAGGATATACATCTAAAAGACATCACGAGCAAGAATATACTCATAATCCTTTGTTTGAAAATGATAGTGATGATAAAGGCAGTCATAGAAGCACTAATAGTCATTCTAGACATGACTCATCTGACATTCCAAAAGGTGTCAAACACAATGTCCCCGAGTTTGATGGTAGGTTAGAACCCACTGCTTTCCTAGATTTGATAGATGCCATAGAGAAGTACTTTGATTGGCATGACATGGTAGACACCTATCATGTTCGTTTTGCTCAACTTAAATTAGTTGGAACCTCTAAGATCTTTTCTCAGTCCATAGAACGTAGATTTTACCAACAACATCGTCATCCTTCTACTTGGGAAGAACTAAAAATGGACGTTACACAAAATTTTGTCCCTCGGTCCTATAATAAGCAACGTTGTAGGCAATTGCTTAACCTTAGACAGGGTTTTTCTAGTGTCTTTGAGTACCAATCTAAGTTTGATAGTCTTCACATTAGGTGTAACATAGAAAAGTCTAATGATGCCACTATATCAAGATTTATTAATGGACTTAGGTTTAACATCCAAAGTGTGTTGAGTTGAGCTCTCTTGAAACTGTAGAAGATGCCTATAATAAAGCCCTAGAAGCTGAACTCTATGCAAGAACTTATAATACTAAGCAAACTTCTTCAGTGCATACTCCATCTTCTCAAATTAAGGCTCTCAATAAAAGCAACTTTAATTAACAATCCTCCACTACTACAGCTTCTAACTCGTCAATTCCTAGTTACCCCTCATCTAGTGCCTCCAATCATAATGTAAATTCTTGTCTCAAATCGAATAGGGAAAGATCAATGAGTGCCTCAAACCAGTCCTTTAGTTCCCTAATCATGTGCCACAATTGTCAAGGTAGAGGTCATGTTGCTGCTCGTTATCCTAATTGTACTATGACCATAGGATATGACCCTAGTGAATCAATACATGAGGATCCTGAAGGAGAGATCTTAGAACCATTAGAGAAGAATGAAGATTTAGGATTATGACATTCAAGAAGAGGAGTTTGATGAACAATTGTCAGTTATGCATTGTATCTTGTCCATTTCAGTAGTTTCTAATTCTTGGAAGAGAACTAGTATTTTTCATACCTTAGTTTCCCTTAAGAATCAGTTATGCAAACTAGTGATAGATGGAGGTAATACCTTAAATGTCATATCTAAAGCTGCAATTGATAGGTTTAACCTCACTCTAGAGCCTTACACTAATCCTTTCTAAGTAGTTTGGGTTAATAAAACAACCCTACCTGTCACCTATAGATGTCTTGCTCCTCTTAAGTTGTGTTCTTACAAAGAAAACATCTATTGTGATGTGTTACCCATGGATGTAGCTCATATCCTCCTAGGTAGACCTTGGCTTTATGACCATGATGTTATAAACTATAGGAAAGAGAATACATATGTGTTTAATCATTATGGTAAACTTGTTACCTTGAAACAAGCCAAACCTACTGACAATTGTAAGGTTTCAACTAGAGTTCAAAAAGATAAGCCAACTCCAAAGCCTAGATCCAATACCTTAGAACCTAAGAAACACAACTTGAATATTTTGGCCCCAACTCATTTTATGAAAGAAAGCTAAGTGATTGGTGTTGTGTATACTTTAGTTCTAAAAGAGCAATCACCAGAGTCTAATTTAGACTTACTCCCTAAGATAGGTGAACTTTTAGAAGAGTTTAGTGATATAGCCCCTGAGGAGTTACTAAATGAGCTACCACCCATGAGAGATATTCAACATGCCATTGACTTAGTTCCAGGTTTACAACTTCCTAACCTTCCATATTATAGGATGAACCCCACTGAGAGAGCTGAGTTTAATAGGCAAATAAAGGGTTTGCTAGAGAAATGTTTCATTTGTCATAGTCTTAGCCCTTATGCAGTTCTAGTGTTACTCATCCCTAAGAAAGATGGATCTTGGAGAATGTGTGTTGATAGTAGGGCCATCAACAAAATAAATATTAAGTATAGATTTCCTATACCTAGACTTGAGGACATGTTAGATGAGCTAACTGGTGTTAGTTGGTTCTCTAAGACAGACTTAAGGAATGGTTATCACCAAATTAAGATTAGACCAAGTGATGAGTGGAAAATGGCTTTTAAATCCCCTAATAAATTGTATAAGTGGTTAGTTATGTCTTTTGGTTTGTCTAATACTCCTAGTACTTTTATGAGAGCCATGACACATATGTTACGACCCTTTATAAGAAAGTTCTTTGTAGTTTATTTTGATGACACTCTCATACATAGTAAGAGTGAAGAAGATCATTTAGACCATCTTAAGAAAGTTTTCACTACCCTGAGAAATGAGAAGATGTACATAAATCTTAAGAAATGTTCTTTTATACAGTCTCAAACCCTTTTCTTAGGATTCATAGTTTCTTCAGAGGGTATTAAAGCTGATCCTAGTAAGGTAAAAGCTATTACATCATGGCCTATGCCTAGGACTTTGTCTAAAATTTGTAGTTTTCATAGATTAGCTTCTTTCTATAGGAGATTCATTAGAGAGTTTACCACCATTATGGCACCCATCACTGATTGCATGCAAAAGGGTGAATTTCAATGGACCTTTGCAGCCACTAGAGCATTTGAGCTTGTTAAGCAATGTATGACTAAAGCACTTGTTCTTAGGCATCCAGAATTTTTCAAAGTCTTTGAAGTAGCTTGTGATGCTTCAGGTGTAGGTATAGGAGGAGTCTTGAGTCAAGAGGGTCACCCTATTGCTTTCTTTAGTGAGAAACTCAATGAGGATAAACAAAGATATTCTACCTATGATAAAGAGTTCTATGCTATTATTAGATCTTCACAACATTGGCAGTATTATCTTTTGCCTAATGAATTTGTCCTTTACTCTGACCACCAAACGTTAAAATATCTTCAATTCCAAAAGCGATTAAATGAGAGACATGTCAAGTGGTCTGAGTTCCTTCAAATGTTCACCTTTGTCCTTAGACACAAGCTTGGAAAGGATAATAAGGCAGTTGATCCCCTTAATAAAGTCATGTACACCCTTCAAACCATGCAAGTTGAAATTGTACGTTTTGATAGGATGACATCTTAGTATACCTCTTGTTTTGATTTTGGCATCATTTATTAGGAACTCTTAGATAATAACCGTAAAGATCATTTAGATTTTATTATTTGTGATGGTTACCTTTTTAAGGGTTCTCGTTTATGTATTCCTCATACTTCTATGAGAGATTTTCTAGTTTGAGAAATGCATGCTGGAGGATTAGCTGGTCACTTAGGGAGAGATAAAAGCATTGCCTTAGTTATGGATATGTTTTATTGGCCATTATTAAAGAGGGATTTTGCTAGGATTGAAGTGTTGTACTTGTCAACTAGCTAAGGCTATAAAACTTAATCGAGGGTTATACACTCCCCTCCCTGTTCCTTACCTTCCTTGGAGAGATGTTAGTATAGATTTCCTTTTAGGATTACCTAAAACTGCTAGGAAACATGATTCTTTTTTTGTTGTAGTTGATAGGTTCTCTGAAATGGCTCATTTTATCCCTTGTTCTAGGAGTAGTGATGCTTCATGTATAGCTCAACTATTCTTTAGGGAGATTATCCTTCTCCATGGACTGCTTGTGTCAATTTTGTCTGATAGAGATGTTAAGTTTGTTAATTACTTTTGGAAGATACTTTGGAAACTGTTTGGTATATCTCTTAAGTTCTCTTCAGCTTATCATCCTCAAACCGATGGCCAAACTAAAGTGGTTAATCACAGCTTAAGGAACTTGCTTCGTTGTGTGGTAGGTGAAAAGTTAGGTAATTGGGATTTAGTGTTACCTATGGCTAAGTTTGCTTATAAATAATGTTGTTCATAGGTCAACTGGTAAGAGTCTGTTCATGATTGTTTATGATATTGCACTCCGCCGACCCATTGACCTTGTTAGCTTGCCCTTTCACTACCCTTCTCTAAATTTTGCTACTGATTTTGCCACCCATATGGGTGATTTGCATGCTGAGGTTAGACAAATGATTTCCTTAAGTAATGATAAATATAGGTCTGCTGCTAATCTGCATCCTAGAAAAAAGGTTTTTAAGGAAGGTGATTATGTCATGGTTCACCTTGATCCTTCTCGCTTTCCTAAACAAGCTAACAAGAAATTGTATGCCCGTGCCCATGGCCCATTTATAGTTAATCGTAGGCTTGTTACTAATGCTTATTTACTTGATTTGCCTTCTGATTGGAGTATCAATCGAATTTTTATGTGGCAAACTAATTTCCTTACCGAGGACATTTCGAGCCTCTAGCTGTTTTTGATGTTTCTACAGGTTCTCCTATTGTTGCCGCAACTCGTTTGCCTCAATTCGATCCTCCATCGACTGATGAAGTTGATCACATTTTGGATGACCACTTTGTTACTTTTACTACCGGAGGTTTTCGTCGTTTCCTTGTTTATTGGAAGGGTCGACCAGCCGATGATGATGCTTGGCGTCAAGAGGGATTTTGACTTATGCTAATTTCACTCAAATTTCAACATGTCTTGATTAGTATAAATATAAGGTTTCATTATTATTTCGTTAGACATTGATTATTTGATATATTAAAGAATTATTCAAACAGATTGTTAGTTGATCGTGTGTGAATGTGAGTGATTGTTGAGTTTGTGTTTGATATTGGTTTGTTCTTGTTACAGGTTTCCCCGTCACAGATCCATTTCATAACGTAATTATGTGTAGTTTCGTACTTACAGTAGTTTCGTTGTTATATCATCTTCATCCAAATCTATCAAATTATTTGATTTGCATTTTTTCCTTACCTTATCATCAAATATCTAACATAGATAAAGGATGGTACACATAGATCATTTTGATTCTTCAACCAAGATGTATAACTATAGTTTCATTTGTGAGCGTGCCAGAAAACAAATAAAAAATTTACAGGCTTACATAAAAACCTCTAATCATTAAACCCATAGTTGACAATACCAACTACTAATAATTAGTGTTTGAACTTAGACATATGATTAGTTATTAACTCACAATATACCATCCAAAAACAATGGTTCAGTAAAACTGTATAATAAAGAGATTTACAAACCTTGGTTGCTAAATTCACCAATTGCCCAACATGCATTGTTTGTTGCTAAAACAGATTCCTGCATGTAGCTCGAAGAGAGCTCTGCAATTAGCATGCATCATGTGCAAGGTGGCACAACGTAAAATGGTATATATCTAGAATCATAAATTAAGCTCAAAAACTATAATAGAGCCCATTAAACCAGTTTAAGGTTGTCAAACGGATTAGATAATTAAAATAGTGATGTGAAATTATTATTAATATAAATGTAAATTATATTTTATACTAATTGTGCTATTTTGGTGATTATTTTGTATTATATTTATATTATATAAACACTCAGAAAGTGGCCAAATACGTCCTACATGGAAGCTTGGTAACCAAATCAAGATGATGATCTCTAATATAAACATTAGGGGTGGGATTCGTGTCGTGTCGTGTCGACCTATTTAATTATTCGTGTCAAAACATGAAACCCAAACCCACCCGATTATTAAACGTGTTATCCACGTGTCGTAATCGTGTCATATTTAATTCGCATAATTTACTTAATTGTTTAACTTAGTTACACATAATATATTATATTCTCTATATTTAAATCAATTAAAATTATTTTTAAAATATAAATCATTGTTAATATAAAATATTATTAAAATCATCATAATTTATTATTTTACAAATTAATTTATTTTATAGTATAAAAATTTCAGTTTTATAATATATATATTGTAAGTAGGTAATAATTTATATCATTGAATGAATTTACATATTAAGGATATACAAAATATATTTAACTATTCGTGTCATTAAACGGGTTGGCATGTTGAATACCTTCAACACTAACCCGACCCATTTATTAATCGTGTAGCGTGTTCATGTCGTGTTCGTGTCATGTTCGCGGGTCGTGTCAAAAATTCCCACCCTTAATAAACAATACAAAGAACACTAGCAACCAAGTTGCTTTATATATACCCATAAAATAACAATAATAGAAAATATAAACTAACTGGAAAAAAAAATCTAAACCAAATAAATACATAAATATGGCTATAAGTTTTCTCCTATGTTTGGAAAAAAAAATTGCTTATAATAGCTATTACAACAGAATGAGCAGAACTCCACGCTTACCAACAAGAGATTATGGACGCATTTTATGAAGTTGAACAAGAGTCAAGAAAACCTGTTCAACCAAAAAAAAAAAGGGCAAGGAACATGCTTTCACAACTGAATCTTATAAACATTATAGAAAGGATTTATCGACTCTTAGAAAGTGCAAGATCGAAAAAAAATTTTGAACCACAAAAAAAAAATTTCAAGCATCTTAATTTAGTGTTCTGTGACATGGCTAAGGGCCCGTTTGATTAGACTACTTATATATGAATCCATTCAGATTTAAAAAGTTTACAAAATTTTGAATGTTTGTTTTCCCATCTAATCACTTATTTTTAGATAAAATTGTATAAATATTAAAAGTGAAAATTTATCACTTTTTTTTTTCATAATTCCTGAAAGATTTGAAATATCTAAACGACCCTCTTGTGACAATTTTTTATTCCACAGATACCTTTTACATTTAATTAATAAAAATTATGTAATTAATTAAAAATATATAATTTTAAAAATAAGAAATATATTACTATTGAATATTTTATTTTACTTATAATAAATTCTGTAAATCGACCAAAGAAGTCACCGGCGTTTGTCATTACTGTTGGTCAGTCGCCGCCAACTATCGCTAGAGTTGAGCGTCCGTTGACACTGCTGGTACCACCATGACCGCCTTTGCTCTCTCTATAAGGCTGTAGAATTGCTTTTGCAATAAAAAAAAAATCGTTTGTCGATTAAAGGCCGAGAATCATCCGGCCACTGAATGTTTCTAGACCTTTTATGGCGAAACGCCATCACTTCGTCAAGAACCAACTCTATAGCCTTGTAGATCGATCAGATCCAATCATAATGGTGTATTCGGTGTTGAAAACGTGTGACATCGACTGTAGACGACGGCGGAGGAAATGGCAACTATGGCAACCCAATTTTCAAAATATTTTATTTAAACATAATATTACTTACCTGCACTTGAAATTCAAATTTTAATTTAAAAATTAAATTATTTTTATATATGATATAAAATATATAAAAAGAATAATTACAATAATATAATTTATTTAACAAATATGTATTTGAATTTTTGAAATTTGACTTGTTTTACGTGCATTGGTTAATAAAATTAGAATAAATGAAATTTTAATGTAATAAATTATTTAAGAAATAATTGAAGTATATAATTATTAATAATATTGACTTATATCAAACAAAATATAAATATATTGATTTTTATAATTGGTAAGCTTATTAATTTATTACTATATTGATATTTCAATTTAATTTTGAAAACCATTTAATTTTACAGTGTACAACATATTTAAAGCAATATATTTTAATTTCTATAATAAAAATAAATATTTCACATTTAAATTAATTAGGCAACTTAAAACTTTAAAATATCTAATCAATCAATTAAAATATCTTTTGGAGAACAAATTTTATGGTTTAATTTAATATATTATATGCGTGTATATAATCTTAGATATATCTTAAATACTCGTAAAATGGTTATAATAACTTTAAATTGTTAAATTTAATAAGAGAATAATTTTTTAAAAGATTATAACAAATATAATATTACCTATTTAAAAGAAAAAGAATTCTAGTTTAATTAACTATTTTATTTTTAAAAGATTGTAATAAATATAACATTAGTTATTTGAATGAAAAAGAACTTTGATTTAGTTTTATAGACTTATATAAATATAATATAAATATTTTATATTTCCTATTAGAAGGGTAAAAATTGTCACATTAAAAATGAGATACTCCCTTACTACTTTTTAAGAGGTATGTAAAATAGTAAACAAACATAATTTTAAGTGGTGTGAATTAAGTCTTAAAAAGTGTTTAGATCTAAAAAGTGTTCAGTGATGGAAATAAACACCACCTAACTCTTGTCCTAGAGTTATATCATTTTTTTGAGTTATGCAACATATATATTCAGTATTTACTTCTTCAACAAACTGATGGAAAATCTTATAAAATAATATATCTAATTTAACTATCAAATCTTTATCACAAACACGTTGAGAAAGTCACATAGAAAGTGTAAAAGCAATAAGATATCAAACTCCACAAATAAGAGATGCTTTAATTGAATTGGTAGAAAGTAGTGATAATCCTAAAATAAAGAGTGAAGCTCAATGTTTACTAACATATGAATTCGAAAATTTTGAATTTTTGTTAGGCATGATTATTTGGTATGAAATATCGTTTGCTTTTAACTCCATTAGTAAAAACTTACAAAAATAATATATGCATACTGATGTTGCTATAGATCAATTAAAAGGTCTTCTTTCTTTCTTAGAAAATTATAGAGAAAATGGATTCATGTCCACTTTGATTTCAGGTAAAGACATTGTAAATGAAATGGAAATAGAATCTATATTCTGTAAAAAAAAGAGTAATCCATAAAAAAGTTCAATTTGATGAGAATGTGAATAATGATATAATTCTATCTCGTGAAGAGTTTTTTTGAATTGATTATTTTATATGTATGGTAGATCAAGCTATTTTTTTTAAATCAAAAACTTATTTGAGCAATTTCAACTACATGAAAATTTTTTAGATTTTTATTTACCATAAAAAAATTAAAGTCATTGGATGATGATTGTTTGAGAAATTTTTGTCTTAATCTAGAAAATATTTTGAAATGTGACATGTTTTCAAATATTGATAGATTAGATTTATTTATTTTCAGAACTTAAGGTTTTAAAAGAAGTTATATAAGATGAAATAAATAATCCAATTGAAATACTTGACTATGTCAAAAAAGGTTGATTCTTTTCCAAATTCTTATATTGCTTATACAATGTTATTAACAATACCCATAACAATTCCTCCAGCAGAACGAAGCTTTTAAATACTAAAATTGACAAAATCATATCGAAGATCAACTATGTGACAACAAATATTAAATGGATTAGCTTTATTTTCTACTGGAAAAACTTGAATATAAAGATTTGATTGATAATTTTGCATCTGAAAAGATAAGAAAAATTAATTTTAGATCAAATATATTTTTTTTAAATAATTAAATTTATAATTATTTTAATTAAATATAAAAGGCCCCGTTTAAAAATGTCGTCCAAGGCCTTCGAAAACCCTTAAACCGGCCCTGACATGTCCATCAGCCCATGTTCTGAAAATCGAAACAAGAAGGTGGAGTATTGCCATGGCAAGCCTCCAACCCAAACATGAATATGCTTCTGAGATGAATTTCCATTACTGCCACATCAAGAGCATAGGTAATTCGTAAACCAAGTCTAATTAACAAGTGTTGTGAATAATCACTGAAAAAAATTAGCTAAATTATAAGGAAAATACCACTTTCTCCTTTCCAATGTCCCGTAATTAGCCTAAAATATCAGCAAAATTTGGAGGTGGCGGGCATGAGAAGTGCATCCTGTCTCCTGTGTGTGAATGCATGACCATGAACCTAAGAGACAATAGATAAACTTATCATTTTCTTAAGAACTTTATTTTATCCTCAATGGAGAACCAAAAAGCTAGACATTTAGATTTATTGTCTATACCAAGAGCAAAGGCGTGGAGGCATGTTAGAATTGTGACTCTTTAGCCATTGTGTGTGTTTGCAAGGATCCCACATGGAGTAGGAGTCTTTGCATTGGAGAGACTTGGGCTTATAAATTAAAGCCAAGTCTATTTGTAAGGTCTTAAAAATAAGACCTCATAGTTTAAGGGCCTTTCATTAAGGACCTTAAAAGTTTGTAATATTTCTTTTTCCCCCTTTGTTTTTGGGTATTTGTAGTATTGCCCAATTGTTTGGGTAATTACGTTTGACCCAACTATTTGGGTAATTACAGTTTGACCCAATAGTTGTGGTATTTGTATTGTGGCCCAAACGTTTGTAATTCTCTTTGAAGATAGTGGAAAGTTTCTTCAGCGGTGCCCGAGGACGTAGGTATTTATACCAAACCTCGTTAAATCTTGGTGTTATTTCTATTTCTGCATTGTGGTTGATTGGTTGCCTCTTTAGTTGCTATTATATTCAATTATCTAGCATAGTTTGTGTTGTGCATTTGGGTTATTCTGTTGGTTATCACTTCCGCTGTGCATAACAATTGGTATCAGAGCCGAAGGTTTTGGGTAGTTAGTGGCTATTTCATTGAAGCACTTACTACTGTTCTAGGCTATTGAATTTGGATTGCTAGTTATTGAATATAATAGTTTGTTTGGAGCTTGGTTATTGGTGATTTGTGTATCGAGCTTATTTGTGGGAGGTAGTAATGGCTTCATCGTCAACTGTACCTGAGAAGATAGTGACTGTAACAAATGCAAAAATAGATGTTGAAAAATTTGATGGCCAAAATAATTTCGGCTTATGGCAGAGTGAGGTGTTGGACGGGTTGTATCAGCAGGATTTGGATATTGTTCTGGAAGAAACAAAACCAGAAGATATCAGTGCAAGAGATTGGGACAGGCTGAATATAAAAGCTTGTGGGTTGATTTGCTCTTGCTTGTGTAGAGAACAAAAATATCCGTTCACGAAAGAGACATCTGCAAGCAAACTGTGGAAGGCGCTGGAAAACAAATATATGAAGAAAAGCAATGAGAATCGGCTGTATCAATTGAAGAGATTGTTCCGTCTCCAGTTGAAACCAGGAACGAGCATCAGTTCTCATATTGATGAGTTTAATAAGTTAATTGCTGATTTATTAAACTTAGATGAAACCTTCAAAGATGAAATTAAGGCTATACTATTGATTGGCTTACTTCCGGATGAATTAGATCATTTGTGTATTACTCTTATCCATGGGAAAGATAAACTGTCTTTTGAAGAAGTTTGTTCTGCTTTGTCGAATTATGAAATTCGTAAGAGAGATCAAAGGGAACATAGGGATGAGTCAGTAGATACATTTACAGTGATAGGGCGTAGTCAAAGTAGGAAACCAGGAAAAAAGGAAAAATCTTGGTCGAGGGGTAGATTAGGAAAAGATGAGTGTGCCTTTTGTCGTGAGAAAGGGCATTGGAAGAAAGATTGTCCTAAGTTGAAAAAGAAAGATAAGGGCAAGGCTGTTTCTGATACATGTGTTGTTGAGCGTGAGGATGATAGTGAGTCAGATATATGTCTAGTTGGTCATCCATCCACTTCTAGTTCTGATGAGTGGATTATGGATTCGGGTTGTACTTATCATATGTGTCCACATAGGGAATGGTTCTTTCAGTTTGAAGAGCTTGATTGTGGAGTTGTGTATATGGGCAATGATGATATTTGCCATATTGCTGGGATAGGTTCGATCCGTTTGAGGAATCATGATGGACTGACTAGAGTTCTGACAAATGTTCGGTATGTACCGAAGTTGAAGAAGAATCTCATCTCTTTGGGAGCCTTAGAATCTAAAGGCTGTGGTATATCTATTTGAGATGGTATTCTAAGGGTCACTTCAGGCGCTCTTGTGGTATTGAAAGGCACTAGGAGGAACAACTTGTATTACTATAATGGTAGTACGGTTATTGGATCAGCTGCTATGGTTTCTGATAATGATACAGATTCAGAGATCACGAGACTGTGGCATATGCGTTTGGGACATGCAGGTGAGAAAGCCTTATTCAGTTTGGTGAAACGAGGCTTATTGAAAGGTGCAAAGACCTGCAAGCTGGATTTCTGTGAGCATTGTATTCTGGGAAAGCAGAAGAGAGTGAAATTTGGCACCGCTATTCATAATACCAAGGGTATTCTTGATTATGTTCACTCAGATGTGTGGGGACCTACTAAAACCGCATCTATGGGAGGTAGGCACTACTTTGTTACTTTTGTTGATGACTTTTCCAGAAGAACTTGGGTGTACTGTTTGAAATCAAAAGATGATGTACTTGGTGTTTTCCTTAAGTGGAAAAAGATGATTGAGACACAAACTGGCAAGAAGATCAAACACCTCAGAACAGATAATGATGCTGAGTATTGCAGTGATCAATTTTTGAAATTGTGTCGAGATAAAGGTATTGTACGTCATTTTACTATTAGAGGTACACCGCAGCAGAATGGGGTGGCAGAACGCATGAACCGGACATTGTTGGAGAAAGTTCGGTGTATGTTGTCCAATGTTGGGTTGGGCAAAGAATTTTGGGCTGAGGCTATGACTTATGTGTGTCATCTCATTAATCGTCTACCTTCAGCTGCTATTGGTGATATAACTCCATTGGAGGTATAATGGAGTTATGGTCTGGACAACCTATTTCTGATTATGATTCTTTACATGTTTTTGGTTCTCCTGCATATTATCATGTGAAAGAATCTAAGCTGGATCCTAGAGCCAAGAAAACGATTTTCTTGGGATTTGCTTCAGGAGTAAAAGGATATTGTTTATGGTGTCCCAGTTTGAGGAAGATTGTATCCAGCAGTGATGTGACATTTGATGAGTCTTCAATGTTGAAAAAATCAGAAAACCAGACAAAGGTGAATGGTACTCCACAACAGGTGGAGCATACTCACAGCAGATGGAGTTTGAAACGACGACATTGAAGTCAGTTAGATCTGTTGAGACAGATGTTGATACTCCTGTGACAGAAGAAGATTTGGGAGATGATGGAGAGGGTTCTACTCAGGAACCTCAACAGTAACAAGAATCTATTGCAATTGATAGGCCAAGATGTGAGATTCGCAGACCTGCTCGATTTGCTGATATGGTGGCCTATGCACTTCCAATTGTAGATGCTGATGTTCTTTCCACTTATAGAGAGGCAGTCAGATGTTCTAAAGTTGATGAGTGGAAGACAGCTATGAGCGAAGAGATGCAGTCGCTTAAGAAGAATGAAACTAAGGAGCTAGCTCAACTACCGAAGGGTAAAAAGGCAATTGGGTGCAAATGGGTATATGCAAAGAAAGATAGATTTCCTGATAAGAATGACGTCCGTTATAAGGCAAGGTTGGTGGCTAAAGGCTACGCTCAGAGGGAAGGAATTGACTACAATGAGGTATTTTCTCCAATTGTGAAACATTCTTCCATTAGAATCTTGTTAGCCTTGGTAGCTTAGATGAATATGGAACTAGTTCAATTGGATGTAAAAACTGCATTTTTACATGGTGACTTGGAAGAGGAAATCTATATGACTCAGCCAGAGGGATTCAAAGTTGCTGGTAAGGAAAATTTGGTTGCAAACTGAAAAGATCGCTTTATGGTTTGAAGCAATCTCCCAGACAGTGGTATAAGCGATTTGATTGGTTTATGATGGGTCAAAAGTACACAAGAAGTAAATTTGATAATTGTGTGTATTTTCAGAGGCTACATGATGGTTCTTTCATTTATTTACTCTTGTATGTCGATGATATGTTGATTGCTTCGACGAATGTCGAAGAAATTACAAAGTTGAAGACTCAGTTGAATCGAGAGTTTGAGATGAAAGATTTGGGTGAAGCTAAGAAGATACTAGGCATGGAGATTAGCAGAGATAGAGGGAGAAGCAAGATTTGTTTGACTCAGAAGCAGTATCTGAAGAAGGTATTACAACGGTTTGGCATTACAGAGCAGTCAAAACCTGTAAGTACCCTACTTGCTCCTCATATGAAGCTCAGTGCATCTTTATCTCCTAGTACAGATGAGGAATGAGAGTATATGTCTCGATTTCCGTATGCTAATGCAGTTGGTAGCCTGATGTATGCTATGGTGTGTACAAGACCCGACATTTCACATGCAGTTGGAGTTGTGAGCAGGTACATGCATGGTCCTGGTAAAGGACATTGGCAAGCAGTGAAATGGATTCTACGGTATTTGTTGAGAACCGTAGATGTTGGCTTAGTCTTTGAGAAGGATGATACATGTGGTCAGTATGCTATTGGTTATGTTGATTCAGAATATGCTGGTGATTTGGATAAACGTCGGTCAACAACCGGTTATGTGTTTACTCTTGCAAGAGCACCAGTGAGTTGGAAGTCTACTTTACAGTCTACAGTGGCTTTGTCTACTACAGAGGCAGAGTATATGGCAATGACAGAGCTGTGAAGGAAGCTATTTGGTTACAGGGATTGCTGGATGAATTGGGAATTGGGCAGAAGAAGATTAGTCTTTATTCTGACAGTCAGAGTGCTATCTATTTAGCGAAGAATCCAATGTTTCATGTTCGTACGAAGCATATTGATGTTCGGTATCATTTTGTGCGGGAGATCATTAATGAAGGGAGAATCTTACTTCAGAAGATTGAGACTGCCGAGAATCCCGCAGATATGTTGACTAAGGTTGTGACAGCGATCAAGTTCAGTCATTGTTTGGACTTGATCAACATTGTACGAGTTTGACTGCGCCATTGAGCGCATTTGGAGGCGTTGCAGTTGTGATAGAGAATGTGGGAAAAAGAAGAGTTTTGTGGTGGAATGGCTAAATCGTCATGGTGGAGAATTGTTAGAATTGTAGCTCTTTAGCCATTGTGTGTGTGTGCAAAGATCCCACATGGAGTAGGAGTCTTTACATTGGAGAGACTTGGGCTTATAAATTAAAGCCAAGTCTTCTCACTTAGTTGTTCCATTTAAAATTCTCTTCCACCCCCTCTATTTGTAAGGTCTCAAATATAAGACCTCATAGTTTAAGGGCCTTTCATTAAGGACCTTAAAAGTTTGTAATATTTCTTTTTCCCCCTTTGTTTTTGGGTATTTGTAGTATTACCCAATTGTTTGGGTAATTACGTTTGACCCAACTATTTGGGTAATTACAGTTTGGCCTAATAGTTGTGGTATTTGTATTGTGGCCCAAACGTTTGTAATTCTCTTTAAAGATAGTGGAAAGTTTCTTCAGCGACGCCCGAGGACGTAGTTATTTATACCGAACCTCGTTAAATCTTGGTGTTATTTCTATTTCTGCATTGTGGTTGATTGGTTGCCTCTTTAGTTTCTATTATATTCAATTATCTAGCATAGTTTGTGTTGTGCATTTGGGTTATTCTGTTGGTTATCACTTCCGCTGTGTATAACAAGGCAAGGCCTCTCTATTTAGAAACCAATTTCAGGGGTTAGCCATGAAAGCTGAGCTACGTGAAGTTCTGGGCTAAAGCAGTGATATGGCCACGTTCTTAGTCCCTCGGTACACTTCTTCACCTAATAGAGGAATTCCCATGTACTTTGCAAGTGCAAAAATTAAAAGCCAGGCTGCCCGGTATTATTTGTTCATCCAGTTCAACTTAAACTAAAAGAAAGTAAGAATAGTTCATACATATATACATAGAACTTACTTCTCATCCCAAGAAAGGACGGAAGAGAAGACTATATATATACAAGCTTAATTATAGAGTCCATCAATAGATTCCTTTTCCTTATTGTACTGTAAATATAAATTTAAACAGTGAGCATAGCTTGCCCATAGGATATCATGTTTATTGCTAAATGAGCTAATCACGTCGAACCTCTGAGCTTTCGACTTAATTTCATATATATTTACTATTTATTATTTTATATTCTCCCCTATCTGACGTTGCTACAGAAGTTTGTTATGGACACCTTTTCTGTTAGTTTAACCGTAGGGGTGACAATTCGTGTTCGTGGGTCGTGTTCGTGTCGTATCGAGCTGTGACACGATAAAGATTGACCCAACACGAACACGACCCATTTATTATTCGTGTCACGATGACACGACACTAACACGACACGATTATTAAACGGGTAACACGACACGACACGCTAACACGAATAATAAACGGGTCGTAATCGTGTTAGACACGAACACGACCCGTCTAACACGATTAAGACATGGTTACATTATTGACACGACCCGATTGACACGATTATAACCCGTTAACACGATTATGACACGTTACAGAATTAGGTTTCCAACTTTTTTTAAAGGACAAAAATATCCTAAGTTTTGAAATTTATTAGGTTTTTAAAATTCTATTTTTATTTTAAAATTTGAATACATATGGGGACTAAAATGTCTAAAAAGTTTAATATTTTTAAATTTAATATGTAATCGTGTCAATATTCGTGTTAATCATATTATCGTGTCAATCGTATATAATATGTATTCGTGTTATTCGTGTTGTCATAATCGTGTTCGTGTCAATATTCGTGTTAATCGTATTATCGTGTCAATCGTGTATAATATTTATTCGTGTTATTCATGTTACTTGTGTCATAATCATGTTCGTGTCATAATCGTTGACATCTTCGACACGAACACAAATATACCAAAACCTAAACCAACTGATGAACACTTAAATATGCATCTTTAATAAGAGTTTAATTCATCATATTGCATTAATAATGTCATTAAATTCCTCAACTTAAGCATATTTGTAGCATTTGCATCTTTGGAATTAATTCCTCTTAATTTTGGTTTTGTTACAGGTTCGGTAAAATAGGCATAACTCCCTATTTATAGATCAGAATGGTGCAATTCTTAATGTTTTGGAAAGCTGATTCAATTGTCTACAAGATTGCATTTCACAAGCATAATCAAATTCGGGCTCTTAGGGAACCAAAATTGGGCTTGAAGTGAACCCATCTACAGTCTCGGCCCAGTCTGACCAGGCCTCAGTATTTGGACCGTATCTCTCAAAATACGTATCCAAATTGTGCAAATCAATATGTTCTAGAAAGCTGAGAGAAATATCTACAACATTCATGAAGACATGTGATTAAAATTCACAACATTTCGCATGTCAAAATGGATGGTCAAAGTCAGTGCCTAATGATCCAAATTGTCAAAGATATTTACAACTAATATTTGACAATTATGCCCTTGTAATTTGACAAGTTTGCCCCTGGATGTATCTATAATTAGAGGTGCCTTGTGACCCATTAGGGCATCTTGGCCTTGGCTGGAACATTTTGGCTTTGGCTAGGATCTTGTATTGTGTTTTGTGTGTTTATGTTATTAATGAATTTCCTTTTTCTTACATTTTATTTTCTTTCTATTATAATGTTCTTCTAATTTCTCTTTTGCTAAGGTGAAAGGGTGAAACCCTTGATATGAGAATAAGGATTCTCTAACCTTTAATATGTGCTTAATAATCTTAATCTTATAATGTTTATTCAATGTGATTTATATTTAATTTCTTAATCAATCTTGACACCACTCGTAAAGTGAAGGTCTTGATCCATTGTCGACAATCCTTGGCACATCAAATGCTTGGATCCTTTCTAGACGATGTATGGTTCTTCCTTACCGACACAAATCTAGTTAGGAACCTTGATTTGTTGTAGACATATGGTGATTGGCCCATTGGATGCTTGAACCCATTTACAAGAAGTGGTATAAATATTGGTAACGAAACAAATATAATTCATATAACTAAAATGGGTTAATTATCCTTATTTGAAATATCAAGGGCGGATCCCCTAACCTTAGCCTTAATTGTTATTGTGTTAATTCCTCTTGTATTTTAATTATTCTATTGTTTATGAACTTTTTATTTTATTTACTATGGTAGGTTCTACCACCTTATGAAATTGTTCTTTAATTTACGATGGTTGGTTATACCACCTATTTCCATGGATGGTTTTACCTCCTCTTGCTTTTTGTTTTATATTTGAATGGTCGGTAATACCGCCTACCATCTTACATATTTATTGATATTTCTTGTTATTTCTTTGAATCATTGATATCACATTTGCTTATCTTATAATTTGTAACGCTTAAATTCCCTTCCTTGTGGATCGACCCCCGTCTTACCGGGTTTATTACTTCGACACTCCTATACTTGGGAGACAATCCTTTTTCGGATGTGTCAAGTTTTTGGTGCCGTTGCCGGGGAGGGTAAAATTTGGCGTGCAAAATTGTAAGTGTTCCCTTTTCTCATTTTAGATCTTAATTTCTTGTGTGTTCATCTTTTCTTCTCTTTCCGTCTCTCTTCCTTGCATAAAAATTTGGTCACGAACATCTAGTGGTAGACTTGTTATAAAAACATCATCTTCCTTAGAAAACATGGCCGACAATCATGCGGAAATATTCACAGATGAAGGGGACAACCGTTCGCAACAAAATGATCAAAACCAACGAAGGACCCTCAAAGACTATATGAATCCGGTAAGGACTAGTGCACCATCTTGTGTAGTTTCTCCTCTAGATTCAATCCATTTCAATTTCAAACCAA
>SNVD02013234.1:0-77427 GCA_013180625.2 Boswellia sacra
GACAAATTTGCTAATATTTGAGCAGTTTGACTATTGAAAGTCTCTTTCTTTGTAATGAATGAATGCAATGTCTCTTCAATGTCATTCCTAGGAGAAGGAGCATATGCATGATCATGAGAATTTTGAAGATTTTTTCATGTTTCAAAAGGGACTTGTGAAGATTGTGCGTGATTGTCATTTTTTCAACTAAAATTTAGATGATTTCTCCAACCGGAATTGTAGATTTGTGAGTATGGATTGTGATTTGGCCTTTTGAAAGTGTTCAAGTCATTGGCTTTTTCATGGAGACATTCCCTGAAGGCAGGCAAAGTTGGACACTCATCAGTAGAATGGTCAATATCATTACAAACGTGATAGACAATTTCTTGAATAAAGTTTGATTGACCACTCTTTTTCATTTCTAAAGCCTCGACGTTTCTAGCTAAGGATGCATATCTGGCTTGAAGGTCATGGTCTTCCCTAACGTTATAAATGCCTCTATTAGATGTCGAGGTTGGGGCCTTGCTTGGTGCCTCATAGGTGCCAGCAGTGTCCCAATTTTGGGCTTTGTCTACTAAGGAATCTAGGTAGTCAATTGCTTCCTCAAGGTTTTTATCTCCAAATTCTCCATTACATATTAGCTCCACTAGTTACCTATCTTGAGGTGTTAACCCTTCATAGAAGTGTGCAACTATTCTCCAAGTTTCAAAACCATGGTGAGGACAGGTATTAAGTAATTATGTATACCTATCCCAACATTAGTAAAGGGTTTCTCCTTGTTTTTGAGTGAAAGTAGAGATTTGTCTTTTAAGAGAATTTGTTCTATGGATAAGAAAAAAATTTTTCAAAAATTGTTGTTTCATCTCATCCCATGAACTGATGGAACTTGACCTCAAATTTTGTAGCCATGTTCTAGCTTTATCTTTTAAAGAAAAAGGAAAAAGCTTTGATCTAATGGTATTTATGCTACAATTTGGGTCACTGGAGGAGTTTCATACCTCTTCAAAGATTTTTAAGTGCGAATATGGGTTCTCCATATCAAGGCCATGTAAGGTGGGTAAAAGTTGAACAAAACTCAGTTTGAAATTGAAATGGATTGCATCGGGAGGAGAAACCACACAAGATGGTGTACTAGTCATTACTGGATTCATGTAATCTCAAAGGGTTCTTGGTTGGTTTTGATCATTTTGTTGGGAACGATTGTCCCCTTCATCCGTGAACCTTTCCACTTGATCATCGGCCATTTTTTCTACGAAAAATGATGTTTTCCTAACAATTCTACCACTAGATGTGCTGACCAAATTTTCATGCAATTTCCAAAAAGAAAAGAAAAGAAAAGATGAGCACACAAAAAGAAAAATTAAGATCTAAAAAAAAAGAAAATGGAATACTTACAATTTTGCACGCCAAATTTTACCTTCCCCAGCAACGGCGCAAAAAATTTGACACATCCGAAAAAGGATTATCTCCCAAGTAGAGGAGTGTTGAAGTAATAAACCCGCTGAGACCGGGGTTGATCCACGAGGAAGGGGATTTAGCACCACTAACTAAAAGGTAAGCAAATATGATATGAATAATCAAGATGATATTAACAAATAGAGGTAAAGATGATAGGCGGTACTACCGACCATTCAAATGTAAAACAAAAATAAAAGGTGGTTAAACCATCTATGGGAATAAGAGGTAAAACCTACCATGGCAAATAAAAGAACACGTTCATAAACAATAAACAAGAATACTTAAATTACACAAGTAAGAGAAATTAACACAATAATAATAAAAGCTAAGGTTAGGGGATCCACCCTTGATATATCAAATAAGGATAAGTAACTTGCTTAGTCAATCGGAATCCACACATCAAGGAGGTTCCAATTGGAAGGTATGTCATTTAAGCCCATTTTAGTCATATGAATTATATTTGTTTCGTTATTAATATTTATACCACTTCTTGTAAATGGGTTCAAGCATCCAGTGTACCAATCACCATATGTCTACAACAAATCAAGGTTCCTAATTAGACTTGTGTCGGTAAGGAAGAACCATACGACATCTAGAAAGGATCCAAGTATTTGATGTGCCAAGGATTGTCTACAATGGATCAAGACCTCCACTTTGCAAGTGGTGTCAAGATTAATTAAGAAAATAAATATAAATTATATAAAATAAATAACAAAAGATTATGATTATTAAGCACATATCAAAGGATTAGACAATCCTTATTCTCATATCAAGGGTTCACCCTTTCACCTTAGCAAGAGAGAATTTAGCAAGACATTAAGCAAGAAAGAAAATAAATTGCAAAAAAAAAAAAAGATTTATTAACAACATTAAGAGAACAAAACACAAGATGAAAAACACAATAATAAGAGATCCCAGCCAAAGCCAAGATGTTATAATGGGTCACAAGGCACCTCTATTTATAGATACATTAAGGCGCAAACTTGTCAAATTACAAATGAACAATTGTCAAATATCTTGTTGACAATTGGGATCATCATGTACACCGACTTTGACCACGTATTTTAGCACCAAATTATTTAGAATTTTGATCACATGTCTTCATAAAATTGTAGATATTTCTCTCAGCTTTCTAGAACATTTTGATTCATATAATTTGGATATGTATATCAAGATATATGGGCAAAATACTAAGGCATGGTCAGGCTGGGCCAAAACTACAGATGGGTTCACTTCAAGCCCATTTTTGGTCCACTACGAGGCTGAATTTGATGATGCTTATGAAATATAATCTTGTAGATAATTTAATTAGCTTTCTAAAAAATCAAGATTTAAACCATTTTGATCTATAAATAGAAAGTTATGCTCATTTTATCGAATCTGTAACAAAAATTAAAATTAAGATAAAGCTAATTCAAAAGATACAAAGACCACAAATATGCTTAAATTGAGGAATTTAATGACACTATTAATATAATATAATGAATTAAGCTCTTATTAAACATACATATTTAAGTGTTCATCAACATCAAGTCTATCGACGAAACTATGTCCCGTGGGATGAGTTCCTGATGGATCCTTATGACCATGACTCTCGTATGCTAGAGATGTAGGACTAATATGGGAAGCTAGCGACGGAGACCGCACATGATCATCTACAGGACTGACTGTGTCGATGACTGGCCCCACCTCAGGTCTAATAGGGGAACTCTGACTAGGAGGAGGTGGAGTTAATGGATCCCCTATTAGAAGTGGCTCAATCCGCTCATTGGGCAATAAAGGAGCATCCACAGTGTCGTCCATGCTACATGTGCATCTCTTCGGATGCCAACTACTGCAACAAGCCTAATATACTAATATGTCCTTTGCTCTGTCTCAGATGGCTCCAAAATGACGAGTGGACAAGCCTGCATCAACAAATAAGCCATCAAATTAAACAGTGATTCGCTATGATCGATAACAGAAAAATAAACAGTGGAACCTGACATACTCGCCTCCTAACCAATATGACATTGCATTTGACGATGTCTGCTAACGGGGTTTTTTGTGTCTCCCACTTCAACAAGTGCAGCATCCTCTCCATAAACACCTCATCCGCTCGCCCATATGTCTCACCAATGTATGAAATAGTGTCGTACAACCAAACCTAAGATAAGGGTTGTTTTAATGACAATAGGTATTTAAAAATGTAATTCAAGGTAACTAATAAACACGTCCAAAATTTGTTTTTCAATATGTACCTGAATAGCGTAGGGGCACCCTTCTAAGTTATATGTCTCTAAATGATTCCCTTTCCCCATCTTCTTCTTCTTCTTGGCTTTGGCTCACTTCTTATACTTTTCCAACCTTCCATCCAAAGCTTTTTTCATCCCTTTAAGTGTCTTATCATAAGACACCGAACCGCAGGGATAATTGTTAAAACTATCCAATGTGTTGACAAAATTCAACCACTTACGGGAGACATATCGGTGTCGATCCCATCTAAGGGTGGCAATTTTTGACACGACCCGTGAACACGACACGAACACGACACGAATACGTTACACGATTAATAAATGGGTCGGGTTAGTGTTGAAGGTGTTCAACACGCCAACCCGTTTAATGACACGAATAGTTAAATATATTTTGTACATTCTTAATATGTAAATTCATTCAATGATATAAATTATTACCTACTTACAATATATATATTATAAAATTGAAATTTTTATACTATAAAATAAATTAATTTATAAAATAATAAATTATGATGATTTTAATAATATTTTATACTAACAATGGTTTATATTCTAAAAATAATTTTAATTGATTTAAATATAGAGAATATAATATATTATGTATAACTAAGTTAAATAATTAAGTAAATTATGCGAATTAAATATGACACGATTACGACACGTGAGTAACACGTTTAATAATTGGGTGGGTTTGGGTTTCATGTTTTGACACAAATAATTAAATGGGTCGACACGACACGACACGATTGCCACCCCTTCCCATCCCATGAAAAACGCTCAAACACATAATACAAGGCCAGCTTTACAACATCGTCATCTGGCATAGCTGACATATTTAATGCCCGAAGTCTCGGATAGAAATGCAAGAGCTCCATGTCCTCAACCCCAAAGTACGTATCCAACAAATGGCAGGGATTCAAGACATTTGGTATTGGTGGCATGGGAGAAGCAAATTTGAAACTGGTAACCAAACCAAACTCGTGGACAGAAAAATGAATCAGCCTTCCTGGAAAGAAGGAAAAAAAAAACATAAGATGCCAATAATGGTAAAGACAAAACAAAACTACAACCATCAAATGATAAAGAATAAAATTACTTAGGTACATTATAGTTCAAACACTAAATTTTTAACTTCAATAAGGAACCACATCTTTTCATCATACCCCACTGTGTTAACCTCTCACTCAAGCACATTATGCACCAACTAAGATGGAAAGGACAGCTCCCGAATGTCTAGGAGAAACCCAAAACATGTATTACGAAACATGTTTTGTTGCCTCTCATTCAAGTTCGTGCAAATCCATTCTATACAGTCCAAACTTGCTAAGTTTGTGATAATCGTATGGTAGTGCTCACCATACGGAGTCTTCAGGGTGAAAGAGAGTCCAAATTCATTTGCCATTTGCTTCAACCTGCAAAAAAAAAAAGTATGTTATAGTTAAACATGATGGAAAAAGGTAAAAAATAAGGCTAAACAACTAATCTGTCAAAACGCTCGACACAACTCCACGGAACACGAGTCGCTCGATAGAGTGCTAACACAGAAATTGATGCTCAATGAAATCAATCAAGTGTCCGACAAAACTTTTGTTGGATTCCTTGAATCGATATATGCTAGGTCGAACAACTGATAATATGACTGTGTCAGATGTCGGTCTAGTCGAGTGTCGGATTTAAAATTTGACATTGTATACTCTTTGGTTGATGTATCCGACACTCAACTTGTTTTCACTTTCATCAATTATCGGTTACACTTAACCGGTGATGGCATCCAAAACCCATGAAATTGACACTCGACGCCATAAGTACATGTCGTCGAGTGTCAGAGACATGGTTTTGGTGCACCATATGTTGGTTTACATGAAACTGACACTTGATGAAAGTGAAAATAGGTTCGTCAAAGAATTGTGTCTACTCTTATCAAATGGTTCAATCGACACTCACCATCAGGGTATTTTACATAAAATCGACACTTGACATTCTCAATTATAACGATGTCAAGTGTCAGAGATATAGTTTGATACATCGAGATGTCGGTTTACACGAAACCAACACTTGATGTCTTCGAAAATGCCCTAATGGCGAGTATCGATTCATGCATTTGATAGGACTCGACTTGTTATGTCGAGTGTCAAGCGAAGACTGACACTCGCCATCGTCTTTGTCGCAATGAAAGGCGTCGGTTTCCACCATTTTTACACACACCAAACCAAAAAATCAACTTAATGACACTTCATTTAGCCTCACAAACACAGAATAAGTACAACATATGATCCGAAACTCAAATCTCAAATTCAAAATCCCTAAAATCTGGCCCAAATCCCTAATTAATTCAAATGTGTAAATTTCCTATATACATCTCTATTCCTTTGGGTTATACCTAATCTAAACGTTATCTTCATTATTCATAAGGCAAATATCACTTCAAACGATCAAGAAAACAAGCAAAAAAAAAGGAAAAAAAATCAATGAAGTAACTTACCCGAACTGAATGCTCTTGCTTCTCTTTGAGTTCGTCTTGCTTCTATCCTCAAAGGATGGTCATTCCTCGTTCCTCTTGCTGCATTTCGGACTGCGTTTCGGATGGTGTCGATGGGTATTGGAAGTTGGACAACAACAGACGGTTGTAAAAATAGGACAGAGTTATGAAAATAGAAGAGGTAAGTGGAGGGAAGAGGGAAATGAAGAGTTTTGGAACAAATTGAATTTTAAAGGGTATTTTAGTCATTTCACGAAGAAAGTGTCTATACAATCAAAATTTATTAGGACGTGTCTATATTTCTTTTCAAACCCCTAAATTTTGTCTATTTTTTTGAATTTTTCCTAAAATAAAACATTCGTTTCAATTTTGGAATAAAATAAGAGAAGGAATGAAAGGCTGTCGGTGCCAGTTTTAATTCAAAATGTTGTAATTTTCCCTCCATAACACTGGAGTTGCTCAAATCTGAAACGGAAACGGCTTCCTTTCCTTTGATTAAGGTGATTAGTTTTTAATTTTACTTTCACTTTTGTTGCTTAAATTTCTTTTTATTGAATTTATTTATTTTGTCTGTACTTAAAAATTTTAGAATATTATTGCATAATGATCCAATAAATTCAAGAATCAACTATATGTATATGAGTAGTTTTATTCAGCCCTCATTTTTTAACTTTTTAACCCCAGTTTTTATTTTTGTAATTTTTTGGCAATTTTACCGCAAATAAAATTATTCAAAAAAAGAATAATAATACTCCATTTAATTTTATATTTTCTATTAACTACAATTAAAATAATCTAATACACTAAATTAGATCAATTCATAGTCTCTTAAACATGATGAGTTGAGTAATCGGAGCATAATTGAATTGTTAGGCTAGACAGTTGATCTTCAAGAGTTGTCTTACCCTGGAAGACGAATTGTGATTATAGCTAATGATAAATATGAAAACGAAAAAGAAAACCATGGGAAAGAAGCTAAACTAAACAGTCCTATTTAACTCTAGCTGCGGCTTATAATTTAGCTACTGCAGCTGATTGCTATAGCACTTAACCAATCTTGTCTTGTCTTATTATTTTGTATATCTTGAAATGATGCTCACAGGAGAGTGGTTGTAGATGAGACTCGTAGCTTTTTTTTTTTGAGAAAATTTAAAAAGAAGGCCAAATTAAGGGGCTTAAGTGAAATATAGACATGTCCTACAAAATTTTGATGCCATAGACACTTAGAGTGTGAAATAACGACAATGCCCTTATGAATTCAATTAATTCATTCCATTACTAATTCCTTCTTCCCCCCACTTGCCTCTTCCTATTACATAACTATCTACCATAACCAGTCTTGTTGAACTTTCGAAACACCTCCACACCGTCCAACCCCGCAATGCAGTATTAGCAAATATAAATATAGATCCGTTCACCACTAAGCTTGAGAGCAAGCGCATTTGGACGTAAGGAGGAGAAACAACAGGAACATAGCAGAGAGCAAGCACATTCGGGTTAGTTCCATTTTTGCTTCTTCTTTTTTTTCTTCCTTGTTTTTCTTGATTGTTTGAACTGATATTGGCCTTGTTAAGATTGAAATAATTCTTAGATTAGGGATAATCGAAGGATATATAGGAAATTTACAAATTTCAATAAATTAGGGATTTCTACTAGATTTAGGGATTTTGATTATGGGATTAGAGTTTTCAATTGTCTTTCATGATTATTTGATATTACTTGAGAGTATGGGATGTGATTGGGATGATTTAGAGGTTGGATTTGTGTAAAAATGGTGGAATCTGACGAGTTTCGGGATGAAGTAGACGATGGTGAGTGTCGGATTATGGCGCCTGACGCTCGACATAACGTGGAGAGTCATGTTGGATTACGTAACCAACACTCGATGTCACAGGTTTCCTTGACATCGATTGCCAGTTTCATGTAAACCGACAACTGATGCACGATGAACATGTATCCGACACTCGAAGAGATGTAATTACGATCCTATCGAGTGTCAGATACATGGTCATCGTGCATCAGTTGTTAGTTTACATGAAACCAACACTCAATGTCAAGGGAAACTCATGACATCGAGTGACGGTTACGAAATCTGAGGTGACTCGAACCTTGGAGAAGAATCCAACATGGAAACTTTGTCTAATTCTGAATCCAAATCTCGACAAGGTGGACATCTGACAATATTAGACTTGTCAAATGTCGGTTTCATTAATTTGACAAAGCTTCTATCAGACACTTAACATTCTGTTTCGTATGTCAGTTTTGTTTCGTCGAGCGTTTTTGCAGATTGCGTGTTTTTTTGCTTTTTTTTGCATGATATGAAGCTAACATGTGCTATTTTTTTGTAGGTTGGAACAAATGGCAAATGAGTTTGGACTGTATCACCTCAAGAGTCCGTATAGCAAGCATTAACATGCAGCTATCACTGACTTGGCCGATTTGAATTGTATTAATTGGATTCGTTCAACCTTGACTAAAAGGCAGCAAAACTTGTTTCGTAATACATGTTTCGGGTTCCTCTTAAACATGAGGGAGCTATCCTTTCCGTCTGAATTGGTTCATAATGTGCTCAAATAGGAGATTAACATAGTGGGGCATGAGGAAGAGATATCCCTATTGAAGGTAAAAATAAAAATATTGTGTTTGAGCTACAATGTATTATGTTCATTAATTTTTTTACATTTGGTCATTATAGTTTGTTTTTTACCATTACTAGCTTCCTTTTTTTCCAGGAAGGCTTATTTATTTTTCTGCATACGAGTTCGGTTTGGTGACTGTTTTGAAGTTTGCTTCCCCGATTCCAGCAATGCTATGATCTAAATCTATGCCATTTGTTGGATACATACTTTCGGGGTGAGGACATGTAGCTCATCGATTTCTATCCATTACTTCGAGCATTAGATGTGTTAGTTATGCCTGATGAGGATGATGTAAAGTTGGCCTTGTATTACGTTTTTTAGCGATTTTTTATGGCACGAGATTGACACTGGTATGTCTTCCGTAAGTGATTGAATTTCATCAACACATTGGATAAGGTTAACGAGTATCCATAGGGTTCGGTGTTCTTATGATAAGAACAATTAAAGGAATGAGAAAAGCTTTGGATGGAAGGTTGGCAAAGATTACTAAACGAGAGAAAGAGAAGAAGAAGAAGAAGAAAAATAAGAAGAAGGAGAAGAAAAAAGAAAAAGAAGGGTGAGTAGTCCGAAAAGTATAACTTAGAAGGATGCCCATACACTATTCAGGTACATATAGAAAAACAGATGTTGGACTTGTTTATTCGTTGCTTTGAAATACATTATTAGATATTCTTTATCACTGAAATACATTATATTATTCAGGTTTAGTTGTATGAGGCTATGACATACATTGGTGCTACATATGAGTGGGCTGAGAAGGCATTTGCAGAGAAGATTTCACCCTTGTTGAAGTGGGAGACACGTAAAATCGCATCACAAGAGATCGTCAAACGCGACGTCATGTTAGTTATGAGGAGGGCATGTTAAGAAGGATGCTCATTATTTTTCTTGATATTGTTTACATTCAACCACTATTTGATTTGGTGTCTTATTTGGTCCTTTAAGCTTGTCCACTCGTCATTTTGGAGCCAATTAAGGTAGAGCAGATCACAGACTGGTATATTAGCTGAGGTGGTTGGCATCTAGAGAGGTGCACACATGGTTTGGGCAGTATCTGTTGATACTCTTTTACTACTAGAGGAGATGATAGAGCCACCGCCGATAGAAGATCCACCGACTGCATCTCCCTATGAGCACAGTTCCTCTTGTACACCTCATATGGGGCCAATCATCAATGCAACCAATCATCCGGATGATCAAGTGTGTTGGATGATCGGGTTCAGTCTCCATCCCCTACTTCCCCGATTAGTCCTACAGTGCAACGTTCAATAGTTATGGTCGAGCCCCTGGGTGGGCTTCTCCTTCAGGGCGTACAACCACCCACCAATGCAGTTCCCCTCCTACACGTGATGTCCCATCCAATTTCATGGTATATATTCGAAGTTCACTGCATTTACTTTTTTTGTTAACATGTTTGCACATTACTAGTAGTTTTTTTAATGTCGATTTTGAATAATAATATACAATCACAACCTGTCCATGACGACTTCCAGAGCACAGTATTGTGCGAGCTGGTAGGACTTCAGAAGGAGATGAAATCATTACAGGAAGAGAACAAAGAGATGCAGGAAGAGATAATACTTCTACGTTAGGTTGTTATACTATTGGGTTATTGGGTTGGCACTTCGGGTACGCAGACACGATACATTGCATAAATCTCACAACATAATTACATTACTTGATGATTTTCATTATGTTGTAACGATTAATGCGTCTTAATGGTTTTCCGTCATACAGGATCTGGATCATGGTGATAGCGACGATGATAAAGGTCAAGAGGCAACAGAAGCTGACCTTCAAGAAGCAAGTGTGCGTGCCCCCAATTCTACTCCCACGGGTTTCATTTTCCTTCGCAATCAACGGCTGTTTCTAAGAAAACATAAACAAAGCCCTTTTGTCAGTCCCCCGGGTAGAAAGAGAGTGAATGTCGTTCCACATGGATTAGCCTTTGAAATTCCACATTTATACACAGAGAAGTAAGTTGTACAGCATATAGAGGAGCCCATCGTATAGCATTAAGAGCTAGTTACACAGCATGAAGACTATGTGTCTCCTATGATAATGTGGACTCAGGTTCCACTATTTGACTCGCTTGCTCCTACACCCGATGCTGATTGCAGGAGTGATAGGTGTCTATTTATGTATCATTTTCATATCAATTCATCTATGTTTATTTGCTATAATCCTTAGTATTTTTATGTTTTTGTGTGGTTTTGATGTTTGTAGGAGTTTTGGAGGAACTTGCAGCAAAGTGAAGTAAAACCCTTCATTTTCACTTCTGCTAGTCAACCATCTTCTCGGATTTAATTGTATTGATATACAATGAACCGGATAACATGTTATATACCGTTGGAAAGCTCTCGAAGTCTATTTTCTAGAGAAATTTACGGTTCATAAATCCATTCATTGTACCGAAAGTTATAATCAAAACAGTGTGAGAAGTGTAGAAATGCAATTCTACAAATCACTGTAGCATGTATAATACGGGACACTGTAGCAGGTTACTGTAGCAGAGTATATAAACACATTTTAGGGTTTTATTTGAATAACTTGAAGAGGGGGAGAATGTGTTAGAGGCTGCATCTTTGGATTTCTCTCATCTCTTGGAGTTCTTGAAGGAGATTGAAGGCTTAGAAAGAGGAAGAACTACAAATCTTAAGAGATTTCATCAAATTTGCTAAGTTTTCCCTTTCCCTTTCATTTTCTGGAATGTCTCCATATTGTATTGTATTTGTATTCTATCTGAATATGTGTAACTAAATCTGAATTGGTTGAGGTGATTTCAAAGCCCTTGATATGGTTTTTGTGAATTGATTATGCAAGGAATTGTTATCCAATTCTCTAATTGAAGTTGCTTGTATTTTCCCATATCTAATGCTTATGATTGCTTGCTGATTGTATTTGGAATGGCCAACTGAATATAATCTGGTTGTTGTCTATTGCTAGAGTAGAAATCTTGATTCGTAATTGTCTTGAATTTCTAATCCTTAGTAGCAAAATTGTGATCAGAGATTGCAATTGGAGAATACAACCTAAGTTAATAATCCGAGCTTGTGTGTTTATTGCTTAGATCAACCTATTTTTCTTATCGTAATGCATCCATTGAATTAAATTTAGAGAGCTTGTTCTAGGTTGTTTAATGGATATAGATTGAATAAAGAGCCTGTTTTATTTAACAACAAAGTAAGGAAAGATTGGGATAACAGAGCTTGTTGTTAATCTACGGTTGATAATTTCAATACTGTAATTGGATGACAATTCTATGATTAATTCGCAAATCCATATCTTGTGGCAGAGAATGATCCCTTAACCAGATTTCTTTCACTGTGTATTTCTCAATTGATTTAACTTTGCATTATATTATTCTTCATTTGCTTTCGTATTGAGTTTAGTTAATCAATCAACAAAACCCCTCATTAGTTTATTGTTGCTGAAAAATAACAAATTCAATTAGAATCAATCCTCGTGGGAACGATATCTTACTTATCACTTTATTACTTGTGCGACTAGTATACTTGCTAGTTTCGAACGCATCAAGTTTTTGGCGTCGTTGCTGGGGATTGATTTTCTAATCGATTTGTTATTTTGTTTTCATTGTTGATTCATATTTTCTTTGTTTTTCTTTTCTGATTGTTTGTGTTTAGGCAACATGGCAGTAAACTTCTATCAATTCGGTAGCGGATTTGAGCCACAAGTACCATGGAGAGTAAATGAGGTAAGCACTCCGAACATTGAACAACAACTTTCTGAGCTAACCTCTCTTGTGGAAAACATGGCTTTAGGAGATATGCAAAAATCTTATGAATGTGGGATATATTCTACGATGGAGCATCCAATCGACATGTATCCAACTTTACAAGAAGAATATATGGAACAAGCCATTGCCATGGGTGGATTTCCAGGACAAACGAGGCAATGGTATGATCCTTTCTCTAGCACTTACAATGCTGGATGGGAAGATCAACATAATTTCAGTTACTGGAATCATCAACCAATCACTCCAAATGTGATACCAAATCGGCCACAACGTTTCAATCAACCTAGAGTGCAGCAACCTTTTCAAATGCAACCACCACCAATGCCACATCCAGCACCGCAACCAGCTTCACCAAACTCAGGTATGTCTCTCCAGGACATTGTTAATGCACTTGCTACTAACACAATGCAATTCCAGCAAGAAACTGGGGTAAGTATCCAAAACCTGGCAAATCAAATGGGGCAATTGGCTACTAGCATGAGCAAATTTGAGGGCCAAGGCTTAGAAAAATTATCTTCTCAAACGGTGATCAATCCAAGAGAGAATGCTTGTGTGATAACTTTGCAAAATGGAGAGCAATTAGATGTTCTGCCAAAGAAATCACAAACTGATGAAGAAGATGACACCACTTCCACCATGAACAAGACATCATCCTCTAAGGTAAGTTTTAAAACTACTATTCCTTCTTATGTTACTCCTCCACCTTTTCCTAGCAGATTGGCAAAATTGAATAAGGAGGAACAAGAACAAGAAATCATGGAAACTTCTCACAAAATCGAGGTAAATATACCACTTCTTGATGCTATCGATCAAGTACCTCGTTATATAAAATGTCTCAAGGAGTTATGCACCAGCAAGAGAAAGTTAAAAGGAAATGAGAAAGTAAATGTGGGGGAAAATGTTTCAGCTGTTCTACAAAGAAAAATTCCTCTAAAATGTAAAGATCCAGGTACGTTCACCATTCCATACACCATTGGTAATACCAAGTTTGAAAATAGCTATGTTAGATTAGAGCATCTATTAATGTCATGCCATATTCTATTTATGCTTCTTTAAATCTTGGACCTTTTGCGAAAACTGGTATTACCATTCAGTTTGCTGATCATTTTAATGCATATCCCAAAAGAGTTGTGGAAGATGTGCTTGTGCAGTGAATCAATTGGTTTTCCCAGCAAACTTCTATGTCCTTAAAATAGAGGATGAGAAATCTCCTAATCCAACACTAATTCTTTTAGGGAGACCATTCTCGAAAACTGCTAGAACAAAGATTGATGTTCATGATGGCATTCTCACCATAGAGTTTGATGGCAATGTTATCCGTTTCAATATTTTGGAGGCAATGAGGTACCCTAGTGACTTACATTCTGTTTTTGCAGTTGACGCTATTTGATTCTGTGCCACAGACAATGTTTTGAGTTACTCGCATAATGGATTGGATGTAGCTATTAGTGAGCACATAGTGACAGAAAATTCCAAAGAACCAAGAAGGTTGATACAAGTGTCCAAAGAAATGGAGGAAGCTATGGCATGCTTAGATGAGACTATAGCTATAATCACAAACAGGTATGATGTTTCGTACATTGAATTGCCTTTATCTAATGAGAAACTTCTTCCTTCTGTTATGAAAGCCAATACCTTGGAGCTTAAGTCACTTCCAGATCATTTAAATTATGGATTCTTGGGTGAGAATGATACTTTGCGAGTTACAATGGAAATGGGCCTTGCACGAATACAAGAAGAGAAACTCGTCCGAATACTTACAGATCACAAAATAGCTATTAGGTGGACGATTGCTAACATCCAAGGCCCAGCCATATGCATGCAACAATTCTTGTTGGAAAAAGGATCCAAGCCCACTAGAGAAGCACAACAAAGATTGGACCCTCCCATGATCGAACCAACGTCGGGCTGAGAACGTTAAACCAAGCACTTATTGGGAGGCAACCCAAAGTTTTTGAAAAATAAATAAAAGAAAAGAAAAGAAAAATAAAATCAGGTAATAATGATCAATTTTTGTATCTCGAGGAGATTCCTTTCGTAGGCCATCAAATTGATCAGGTTTATCTCCCTTTGCCATCTGTCTTATTTGTTTTTTATATATATATTTTTTATTTGTTTTTGACTTTTGTTTGCTATTGTGTTGTTATCTCTTTTATGTGTCTTTAGTTTCGTTTCTGCTCTTTTCTTTTCCTTCCTTTTGTTTAATTTGATTATTTCGACTTGTGCTCATATTGGTGCCACACTTGAGGAACACCGAAACAAAATTGAAACCATTTGCTTGAAGGTTGAAGCGTGCGTATCTTGGAGAAGAATATACTCAAACGGATTACTGGTAATATCTTTCCTTTTCTCCTCTTCAATGGATGCCGATATCTTTCTGTCGAACCGTCGTAAATATTTTCCCTCACTTCCTCAAAATGCTGTGTCCAAAATTTATAAAGTACGGATCACTAGACTTTGGGCTTGATGCTTCTAAATGTGCCTGCAGAAATCCGATGGCTTATCGAAGCCAAGGTGAGATTGTCCGGTGAGCCTGACATTAATCTCGCAAAATTCATGCCTGGTCTAGGAAAGAGCTACTACGCCAAGAGGCGAAGAGCGAAAAGGTTACAAGTATGTTATAAATGTGCTAGATGGAATTGTAATCAGACTTGTCGTTCATTAGGTTTTGCGTCCAGGAATAGAGAAGATAAACTTTCATTTATTAAGAATGGTTTGAGTATGAGTCGCTGGATAATGTTTTGTTAACTCTCGAGTCACATTCTTGTGGACTTGTTCAGCGTGAATTGCTTAATCTATGGACACAATTTCGTGATGAATTGCAGTGTTATAGTCTAAGGAATCTGACTAAAAACGACCCTGTTTGCCAGTTTATAAGAAAACTGGATGGGAAGCAAATCCCCGACTCATAGAAGGCGTTTCATCCGTTACTGGACGTAAAACCAGAGGAAGATGTGAGCCACAATCACAACTACTTGTATATTTGAATGTGTGTTGTTGTTGTCAAATTTTATTTTTTTTCTTGTTTCATTTGATCTGATTATCAATGTCGTTTTTGTGTTGTTCTTGTTTGTTGATTTTGTTTGTTTTAATTTCAAGTTTTCTTTTTGACAAACCATATGACTAATTTAGGGCATAAGTACACGTGGGAGACAAGTGTGGAGGTTTTGTCAACCTCCACTGAAAGTATATCTCTATTTTTCATGCTTCACGTGGGAGACAATTGTGGCGATTTTGTCAAACCCCGCTGAAAGTATATGTCCATTTTCCATGCTTCACGTGGGAGACAAGTGTGTAGGTTTTGTCAAACTCCGCCGAAAGCATATCTCATTTTTTCAAATCTTGGGGCGATAAATCTGCATCGAGCAACCCCCACCGAAAGTATGTCCCTATGTGTCAAATTTTGAGAGTTTTATGGGTGTATATATACATTCTGCATATTTTCATATGTCATTCCATAACCTGTCTTGCCATTGAAAAGCATAATATCTAACGTGTCTTACACAAGATTAGAGCACTTGTAGAAATGGAGAAAACACAAATTCGGCGATTCCGTAATATATGCGTATTTTGCGGATCGCAATTTGGTAAAGATGGAGAGTTTACCACAGCAGCTCTTGATCTTGGTAGGACATTAGCTGCGAGGGGTATTTATTTGATTTATGGAGGGGGTAGTCTTGGGTTAATGGGCTGTGTGTCGACAGCTGCATCCTTGGGAGGAAGTAAAGTTCTCGGCGTTATCCCTAAACCATTAGCTGTGCGAGATATCATAGGCAACACAATGGGGGAAGAGTTACGGGTCTCTAGCATGCATGAGCGTATTGCACATATGGTCATTAAATCTGATGCATTTATAGCTTTGCCCGGTGGTTATGGTACATTGGAGGAGATATTTCAAATAACCTCTTGGGCACAGTTAAACATCCATCGAAAACCCATTGGTTTGTTAAATGTCAATAATTTTTTTGATGGTTTGTTGTCCTTTCTTGATCAAGCTGTAGAAAAAAACTTCATCTCACCGTCGGCGAGGCAAATCCTGGTTACCGCTTCAACTGAAAGGGAGTTAATTGATAAACTACAAGAATTCGTCTATTCGCCTGATCCAACAACGGCTCGGATAGATTGGTTTGAAGAAGGCAATAAAAGGCGTAGAATAGATTTAACGCTCCATCTGTAATCTCTATCTATTGATTTGCTTCGTTTTTTTTTACTTTCTTTTTAGTGTGTTTATTTGAGTTTTTTCATGTCATTTCTTTTGAGTTTTTTTCAGGTTATTTCTTTCGCCCCAGGTAATATTTTCTAATCATGGCTTTTAGAGTGGTGGCTTAAAAAGTTCAATTCCTCTTGAAATGCATTCTGGATCTCTTCAATCCATAATGGTTGAATAACGAGGCTAACTAAACTTTTTAGACCCATTTTAACTGACTTGTTTTTGTTTGCTGGCTTGTTGGACTTTGTTATTTTATGAGTAAGTTTAGTTTTGTGTAATTTAGAGTTGTTATGTGTTTTGGTCTTTATCAGTTTCGATTTGAATAAAAAAAACATTGTGGAAAAACCTGAGAATGGCAGAATATGGGGTTTCCTTAACTCTTGAAACGCATTCTCTCTAAATAAATCTGTAGTTTGTTTATTTCATGTGTTTGAAGTGTCTTGTTTCTGTTTTGTTCTTTCATAATAAAGGTATATAGGCTGGAAACCTTAAGTTTGCGGGCTACTGGTCCTAAGGATTGTTGAAATATACAATCTTGACTCAGGTGTAACAACGTCACGTACCTCTTTTCTTGCATTTTGTGGGTCAATGATAAGGCAATGATTGAATTAAGAATAACTCTTGGAAAATGATAAATGATGCATGGATCTGTGTGCTTGAAATGTATATTAGTTTTTGCTTTACCTTTGATTCCTTGCACAACATTGAGCACTGAGCCATTATCACTGAGTTATTTGTTTACTTAGAGAAGGTTTATGCAATTTAAGTGTTTCCTCAGATTTCAATGAATTCTAGAACTATTTGATGCTCACTCGAGGCGAAATCCTAGACTGTGCAATATTGATGAAATGATTTAGGCCATCTTTGGACCGTTTGAGCCTTAATAGCCAACCTTTATTAAAATTGATCCCTAGTTACCCCTTTGAGCCTCTGTAAGCCTTTTTTTTCTTGTTAACTCACTAAAAGATTTCCTAACCTCAAATGAATTTTTTTTCCAAATAGTTTATCCCTTACCTATGAGCATGTAGATCATTCATGATTACATTTTGAATTATGTTCTGGTTTTGGCAAGTTAGAGAAGGTTGGATTGTGCCATGAGCAATGCAAGTGAGTTTTATTATGTTTGTAAAAAAAAAAAACAATCTGTCTTATCTTCCACGTACTTAAACATTGAGGACAATGTGTTGTTTAAGTGTGGGGGAAGAGAATTGTAGTTAAAGAAAAAAAAGAAAAAAAGAAAAAAAAAAGAGAAAAACAGATCTATACCCTTGAGTGTTCTTAAAAAGAATGAAACAACAAAGTGTGGGGGTGTAGTTTCTTTTGTGTTAAAAAAACAATAATAAAATGAGAGATTGAGTGTTTTGAATAAGTTTTGGGGAGTCACTTGGTGAATTCGAAAGAATTTTTTTTATGTTATATGGTTGAGCTCTACATAATCTGGAATGATTTATGTGGTTGTGGGTGATTTGAGCCAAATTATTATCTTTTATCATACCTTCACCCAAGCCAAACGTTACAAGCTTAATAAAGCCCTACTTGATCCTTGGTGTTATGCATGTCTACATTAGTGGAGAGTGACTTAAAAAGCAGGCCTATGGAGTTCATTTATACACACATCTTCACCATTAAATATGATTCATTTTTATGCATAAACTCATCGGGGTTACAAGTGATTATGTGAGAATGGCTCTACACACACACACTTGAGGAATTGAAGTGAAGCGAAACTAATCTTTGAGATGAAATTCTTGATCAAGTGCATTATTTTGAAGTTTTCTTTGGGTTATAATTAAGTACAATCCTTAGGCCTATTTGCAAGTTAAAACATGTGTGTTTTAATTTTTTCTTTGAATCTGTTTCGATTTAGTTTTGTTTCATATCGTCGTAGTTGCTCGAGGACTAGTAAAGTTTAAGTGTGGGGGAATTTGATAGGTGTCTATTTATGTATCATTTTCATATCAATTCATCTATTTTTCTTTGCTATAATCCTTGGTATTTTTATGTTTTTGTGTGGTTTTGATATTTGCAGGAGTTTTGGAGGAACTTGCACCAAAGTGAAGTAAAACCCTTCATTTTTACCTCTGCTAGTCAACCATCTTCTCAGATTTAATTATATTGATATACAACGAACCGGATAACATGTTATATACCGTTGGAAAGCTCTCGAAGTCTATTTTCTAGAGAAATTTACGGTTCATAAATCCATTCATTGTACCAAAAGTTATAATCAAAACAGTGTGAGAAGTGTAGAAATGTAATTCCACAAATCACTGTAGCATGTATAATACGGGACACTGTAGCAGGTTACTGTAGCAGAGTATATAAACACATTTTAGGGTTTTATTTGAATAACTTGAAGAGGGGAGAACGTGGTAGGAGGCTGCATCTTTGGATTTCTCTCATCTCTTGGAGTTCTTGAAGGAGATTGAAGGCTTGGAAAGAGGAAGAACTACAAATCCTAAGAGATTTCATCAGATTTGCTAAGTTTATCATTTCCCTTTCATCTTCTGGAATTTTTATGTATGTATTGTATTTACCACGTTTTTGAAACATGTGTAACTGAATCTGAATTGGTTGAGGGTGATTTCAAAGCCCTTGATATGGTTTTTGTGAGTTGATTGTGCAAGAAGTTGTTATCCAATTCTCTAATTGAAGTTGCTTGTATTTTCCCATATCTAATGCTTATGATTGCTTGCTGATTGTATTTGGAATGGCCAACTGAATATAATCTGGTTGTTGTCTATTGCTAGAGTAGAAATCTTGATCCGTAATTGTCTTGAATTTCTAATCCTTAGTAGCAAAATTGTGGTCAGAGATTGCAATTGGAGAATACAACCTAAGTTAAATAATCCGAGCTTGTGTGTTTATTGCTTAGATCAACCTATCTTTCTTATCGTAATGCATCATTGAATTAAATTTAGAGAGCTTGTTCTAGGTTGTTTAATGGATAGAGATTAAATAAAGAGCCTGTTTTATTTAACAACAAAGTAAGGAAAGATTGGGATAACAGAGCTTGTTGTTATCTACGGTTGATAATTTCAATGGTGTAATTGGATGACAATTCTATGATTAATTCGCAAATCCATATATTATGGCAGAGAATGATCCCTTAACCAGATTTCTTTCATTGTGTATTTCTCAATTGATTTAACTTTGCATTGTATTATTCTTCATTTGCTTTCGTATTGAGTTTCGTTAATCAATCAACAAAACCCCTCATTAGTTTATTGTTGCTGGAAAATAACAAATTCAATTAGAATCAATCCTCGTGGGAATGATATCTTACTCATCACTTTATTACTTGTGCGACTAGTATACTTGCTAGTTTCGAATACATCAAGTTTTTAAATTCCACATTTGTACACAAAGAAGTAAGTTGTACAGCATATAGAGGAGCCCATCGTATAGCATTAGGAGCTAGTTACACAGCATGAAGACTATGTGTCTCCCACGATAATGTGGACTCGGGTTCCACTATTTGACCCGCTTGCTCCTACACCCGATGCTGATTGCAGGAGCTTCAACGGTTGGATGAGCGAAGCTTCAGGCGATAATGACTTGGGCGTACGCATTACTAGGCATGAGTTCTTCAATATATTGATTACCCTGACGGAGTGGCTTGCATCTGAGATTTGTATTACTCCATGTCATTTCCTAACCCATATACTATTGCAAATAGCACTTATTACTATCATTTTATGCAGCACATAAACACCTATCTCTAGACATTACGATGTAGAGCAAGGGATTGGGAGCAAACGTTGCAGGGAGGTCTACATTCATAGACACAACGTTTTAGGTAAGTGTTTACAAAACATCAGAATTTGTAGTATATTATTGATTCCATAATTGTGAGTGTGACATATTTGACAACACTACTTCATTTGTTATAGGGAAAAATACAAGTGATATAGGTACGATACAAGGACAAGTTGGATGACATTGACTACGAGAACGAGGAAGATATTATTAAGTTTTTCCTTGGAGAGATGCCGCTCATCGGGCGACCATGGGTTGATGTTGATTGAGCAAGTGCCGTATATTTCTTGTGTCACTTTATCTATTTTCTATCATAATGTTGTGACTATTGTCATATTATGTATTTGTTTTTTCAGCTTTATGTTCCTGTTAACATCGAGGAACAACATTGGATGACAGCCAAGGTTAATTTCAATCGTTGCCTCATAGTCATATGTGACTCATTCTATACAAACAGTTCCATTGACAGTATGAAGGATATAGTCTGTTGTCTAGCAAAGCTTATAACACGTCTCTTGTCAATGGAAGTTTACGGTAATCATGAGTACCCCAATACTCCTTTTGATATCGAGTGCATCAAGGATTTCTCTGTGGTACCCCAACAAGAGGCTGCGGAAGGTGCATGCGGAGTGTACTATTTGAAGTTCATGGAGTTCGTAGCTGGAGGCTTTTCGTTGGCAAACATCAAGGCATTCATCTACAAGACACTTTGGCAAAGAATGGTGATACATATTTGGTCTCATCGGGCACTACATTAGGCAGAGTATGTTGTTGCAGACTCCACGCAGTTGCATTCAGATGTGTTGCCTGATGATGAGTCGCAGATTGCACACGTTGCTGATGTTGGTGACTCAACGGGGACACATTCGACACAGCCTCGTGTTTATGAGCCATAAGCAGCACCCGAGACCGTTGGATGACATTGGACGCACAATCAAATGTAGCTCCTGATGATGACCCATATCCAAACACCAGGGTACCATGATTCTTTGCCATGCATGATATAAGTATTGTACCATGATTTTGGAGTGTATGTATTGTACATTTACACATTTTTTCGGTGTACTTTTGCCAAATTAAAAAAAAAGGAATAATAACACAAATTGCGTAAGATAAATAAAAACACATATTGCATGAATTTTTCAAAGGTCAATAACGGAACATTATAAAGACATCACGTAACATTACATAGACAAACATCATCCCCTGTCACGTCACGCACCTGCAGCAACATCCAGTGGAACTAGGTTCCGGCAAGTCTAACAATTATGGCCAGAACTTTCACACCGTCCATAACTTCAAGTTGAATTGGACTCACCAATGGAATGGATTCGGTTCCTCCCTTAAATGGCGTTATAACCACTCTGCTGGTTATATTCTCCAGAACCATCCAATCTGCACAAACTCCAACAGGAATAACAGGAAGCGCATGTGCATGGAGTAATATTTCTGTTGTATACCAAGAGGCACAATAATCATAGCATGTGAGTAGGTTCATGCATTTGCGAACAGCTAATATATGTGCACAAGGAAGCTAGTCAAGATCAAACACCCTACATGTGCATGTCTGGGCATGCATGTCAACCATGTTGACTCGATCATTACCACTCACCTTGTACATAGTGAGAGAGATACTACTCACTCTCATACGTTCACCCTCCTTTAAATGCTCCTCCATCAACTTGTTAGCCCATGGTGATAGATGTAATGTGAGTTAGCAAATAACTGTGGACGCTCGAAGAATGATTGCTGCAAGTTCGTCTAGTAATAATCTATTAACAATGTAATCGAAAGAAATCGGGCGTCTTACAAGCAGCTATTCATGGACTCAACAATTTTATTGTCATGATATTATACCTTCTATGATATCCAAAATTTGGTAATGGTCATGACATAATTGTATTAAAATCTATGTGTATTATATGTATATATATGTGTGTGTGTGTGTGTGTGTGTGTGTGTGTGTGTGTGTGTGTGTGAAGAATTTAATTGTCGAAGGGTTTAAATGAAAGGCTAAGGAACTAAAGGACAAAAATGAAACTTGCCTTATATCCTTATCTCTATAAACCCGTGGCATCTAGAATTTTTCATAATTCTATCCCTTCTACAAAAAGAGTTCCAGCACATCATCTTCTTATTTTCTCTCTATTTTGCCAAGAATCTAAGAAGAGCAAGAAGTGAAAGGTAAAGCTCTTCTCCATCTTCAAGTTTTAGCTATGGAATATGAGAAATTGAGTAGGGGTTTTTGTGATGTAAGGTGTTTTATGCCATGTATATACTAAATCTTATTGGAAAAGATGAATTTGAGTGAGCTATGGCAAAATTAGAAGAATAGGGCGAAGCTAGAGAGCAAGAAATGAAATTTGGATTTAAATTCTGTAGGGTTCTTACATTGAGCAATAGGGAGAACGAAAATTCCTAAAAATCATAGATTTGTCCTCTAGTTTTGAAACTTTTACTGATTAAACTATACGCATTTAGAGTACTTAAAATTTGGAATCAGTCAAAAATTCAAAGTACATGATTTTTGGTGAATTTTTGAACTGTTGTCTTGAAATTCACACTTTCCCTATTTTATAACAAAGCATTGGGAATGAAAAGTAGTTAAGGGCCCAAACCTTGGTAAAAACACCTGATTTTTGGTATACAACATCTTTAATATGTTTCCTTTTAAACTGTAAATTTTATTAATTTTGGAGCTATGCATAAATTGTGGTGATTTTTCAAAGTTAGACTATAAAACTGAAAATTCTAGCTTTCAGAATAGAGTAAATGAAAACAATTGCTTTTGAATGATCAAAACCTCTTAAAAAGATGAGATTTTTGGTACAGTGATTCTTGTATGTGCTTTGTATTATACTGTAAATTTTTGTAATGATTTGATTTAAATTGAAAATTCTATAAATTTTTAAAGATATGCTGCTCAGTGAAGGATATCGTGGCAAGAATTGTGAAATGCTGGACTAAGTGAGATTTGAGAGGGTTTATAACCTTGTTTTGCTTCGAAAATTTTAGGGAGATGTGTAGTAAGTGGTTTTTGGTTGTCTATTAAATTGTGCAAGTCTTGGATAGGCAAATTGTCTTATAGACGTTATTTAACGCAGTATGTACTGGAATAAATGATAAGAGGATTATGTTGCCAATGTGTTATGTGAACCGTAAAATCTTTTGGTTATGTTCCTAGGTTGAACTCAAGATTCGACAATGGAAATCCGATAAAGTAAGCAAGCTGAACCTTTTGAGGGCACAATAAAATATTATTATGCATATGTTTTGATTTTATAATGTAACGAATGGGAAATAATATTTTGACTATGAGACATGGAATTGGGGATTATGAATTCTTAATTTAGATGTGATGAGTTATGATAGTTAAAAAGCTCTAAGATTGAATGTGAAACATTGTGATATTTGAAATGTTAACTTAGAGCTTCAATTTGTGATTGAAATTGGAATTGTGATACATGAATGACATGCCAAACTTTGGCACATTGAATGTCCATTATGTGATTGTGTACATTTATGCATGGGACACCTCTCGAGCTACCTCTTGGGGGTCAAAATGATCGCAATATGTCACACACAATGCAAAGTGTCATATGTAGGGATGGCAAAATTTGGGTGGAGGTGCGAGTGCGAGTGCCGGTGCAGGTTCAGCATTTTTTAACCTGCATCGAACCAAAAAACTCATCCCCGATCCCCGCAAAATCCTCAGATTTTTTCGAGTTTTCTGGGTGTGAGTATTTAGGTGCTAGGATGATACACTTGTACCCGAAAAAAAAACCTCGAATTATCCCCGCTTTTATTTTTTAAAATTTTTCCTCCCTTTTAATGGAGTTAAATAGCATAATGTTGCATAACGTTCATAAAGGATGCGATTGGCACTGCTGGCAAAGCGAGAGGGATAAGTTTTGGTGGCCAAGGTTCGAATCGCGGCTGCCTTTGTTTACTACTTTTAATTAAATATATGAAAAGAAATTGATTATATAAAAATTATCTGCAGAAAATAGAGCAAAAAGTCGAGTGGCTTGGTGATTAACCATTAGAAATCCAAGTTGCAAGTCAAGGGTTCTGACCTTATACACATTTTTCATTACAAAATCAAAAAAAAAAATTGGGTTGTGCCGGTGCGAGCCAAGGACTGGGTTTCCTTAGTAATACTAGCCCCACACCGGACCCGAGCTTGTGTTCCCTTAGCAGTCCTCACCCCTGGGCCCAATCATCGGATTTTTGAGCTTTTCCCTGACCAGCCCATGCGAGGAAAATTTGGGCCCCCAGCCCAACTAGGGAAAGTTGCCGAGCCTAGTCATATGTGCGATAGTATGTGAAATGTGAATGTGTTTATTTGTAAATAAGAGTCACCTCTTGAAGTTGTGTGTCTGTGCGACCTCTTGGGGGTCAAAATGACAGCAAAGTTTCACATATAATACAAAGTAACACATATAAAAGAAGTGTGATTGAATGATTGAGGGGAGATCCAAACCATTGGGAAACTCGAACCGATATAACCCGGTTTGTCAAAGAAGCCTCAAAAATATGATTTGAAAAATGTGGCACAAATATGTGCTTTTAAATGTGGGATGCTATATTGTTTATATGTCCCTAAATTTGTATTGAACTGAAATGTGCTTTGAATGTATGAGTGATATGTAGGTTGAGAAAGACATATTTGCCAATTAATTATATGCCTATAAGTACATATGAAGAATGTGAATGGCTTAGAAAAGTCATATATGGAATGTAATGCGAATTGATGTGGATACGTATATGTGGAAATAAAGGTAAATCTATAGACTTGGAATTTGATTTGGCGCAAGAGCGCCACATGTGTTGCGCAGGAGCGTGGTCCTTAACTGACCAAAGAAAGTTGGGCAGAGAGCTGGCATAGGCACGCCGCTCTCATGGCGAAGGAGTGCCAAACTGAAATATGCAAACACTTATGAACCAGAAACTTGGCCCCATTACGCCAGTTCCTTTACGGCAGAGCGGGAGTCTTGTATAGTGAATAATATTTGATGACTTCTTTAACAAGTTATTTGTTTCTTGGAGGACAAGAAATGTACAGTACTGTATTGTAATTCATATTGTTGTAAATGAATGCGGTAGTAATTAAATTGCTTACTTACTGAGTTATACTCATTAAAAATTTTATTGTGTACCTTAGGTGATCATTAGTGTGGATGTTGATGGAGGATTTTTGGACAAAACTGGCAGAGTTTCCTTGACAACCATGTGTCATTGCAGCATTATTTATTTTGTGATTATTTTTAATAGTTTGATTTTTGTATAAATATATGATAAACAGTGGTTGTAACTTGGAACTTTTTTTTTTTTCATATATTGAAATGAAAGATAATTTTGCTAAATTATTATGACTCTTAGCAAAGCAACTGTTGACTCAATTAACTTGAGTGAGTAGTATTAGGGGTGTGACATACCTTTGGCCATGGAATTGTAAACTTGCTCATTTCTCCACACCAATCTCCGGAAGATAAGTTGCGGCGGTGGGCATATATTATTCTCTTTGCCTCATATGATAGTTAAAATCAGCATAGTGATATGTCCTTGCAGCTTAGGAGTCAATGTCCAACAAAGTCTTGCCCTTGAAAGTAGCCTTCAAGTTACCCTTCAAATGATGAGTACACAATCTATGCAGTGCTTTAGGAAAAACTTCTAAAATAGTTTGTTCAATGCTATGATGGCGGTTGGAAATGAAAACAAGATGGCAGACATTTTGTACTACATGATCGCGTAACTGCCTCATGAACCAATTCCACGAATCATCATTTTCAAATTGCCCAAGTCCAAATGCCAATGGATATATTTGTTTATTTTCATCCATATAAGAAGCCAAAAATATGGTACCTCTATATTTCCTTTTAAGAAAAGAACTATCAATTACGATAACTGGCCTAATTGATATTACAAATATAGGAATAGAAGCACCCAAACTCATGAAAAAGTATCTGAAATTATTATTATCATCGGTTTCTAAAGTCGTTCTGATCCCACGGTTTGCTTTTTTTATCATGTACATATACTGGGGGAGTAGTGTCAATGATTCCTCATGAGATACGTAAAGTTCTTGCAAAACTACCTTATTTGCCCTCCACACCTTTTTATATGTGATATTAACACCCAATGACTCTTGAACATCGAACATAATGTCCTTGGGACGGTATATTCTAGATGCCTGAATGAATTTGCTTTTTATATGTTTCCCAATAACATGTGCACTTGCTTGTTTCTTATTTGGGTGAAATCCAGCTTCAGAACATGTGTGATGGTTGTCATACTTTTTGACTTGGAAGAAATGGGAGTCAATTACCTTTGTGGCCCGTAACCGACAGTTACAAAATTCAGCATGACATACGACCTCAAACCTTATTGCGTTAGAGTTCTTCACCTTGAATTCAAAGTTGCACCTTAATGCCAAATTCAATAACTTCTCATGAAGCTCGGTTTTGCTGTTAAACATCTGCCCAACTGCAACCTAGATCTTATCAACTATAAACGATGTACTATCGTCATCAACTGTGGATGATGAATGCACAATAGGTGGCATCCATCTAAATATGTTAGGCCGACGATTGTCATTTTCAGATATAAAATTAGCTTCTTCATGTATAGAATTTGAACTCAATCCCGACTCATTGTTCAACAATGGATCTTGTTGATGTTCGTAGAGTGAAAGAGTAGGTGTGGACTAAATTGGGGAAGGAAAGGGAAGAGGCATATCCTGATTCACATCACTCAAGACCTCTCTGTCTCCATCATTAACATAATGTGAACCATTTACATTCTGTCCATCAACATTAAAACCATTCAAAACCACACTCAAATCTTCAATACGAATAGTGCAGCCATTGTTTCATCATCACCATCCGTGTTAACATCATCACTACTAGCATCATCATCATCATCACATCATTACCAACAGCATCATCACTCTCAGTATTGCCTAAACTCTCAAACTCTCTAATGTTATCAAGGTGACATACTCATCTCAATGGCATCAAAAAGGCCACACCTTCTTCATTTTCATATAATACCCGAACTAACTCATACCCTGCATGCCCCATCCATTGCTCAAAGTCAAGGCCAATTCATCATTAAATTGTGGTTGTGCACAAATAAGAATGAACTCATTTAATTAGTTGCTTCCACTTGCTGAGCGAAACAAAGAGGGATAAGAAGAACTTTGTCGACACGGTACTGCATCGAATCCTAACCTCTGTCTTTTATTGTCCCTATCTTCAACTTTGACAATTAATGGTGTATATGACTGCTGGTCCTCCAAACAATATTGTATAAAAAGTCAAAAATCTTTTTCAGTATAAGTATACGCAAAGTTTCCATCCTACATGAAAGAGACATATCAAATAAGGTCAATGGACAAAAATGTTAGCCCCAAGGCTATATGATAATTTTGATGATAACAATACACATTGATTCATTGAGATTTACTAATATGTTTATTTATGTGCAAGAGTAAGATCATTGAAATAATTGTAAAATCAAGAAGAGGCTTATTAAAATGAAGTGTTGAAGCTAAGGAGAAGACTACATGTTAAAGGCACCAAAGTTTAAGAACAATGTTTGATTCAAGAAATGTGACACATGAGCAATGTTCAATCAATTGGTCATATATTTCTCTACAAATGTCTAAATGATGTGATTCTTAAGCCTTTGGAAAGATTACTCAATTTATAACATTTTATATGTTTTAAATAAATTCAAATTTCAAGTGTAAGGTCGTCCAAATCATCATGCAATTTGAAAGACAAATAGAAGTAGCTGACATGAGCACTGAATACTCTTTTGGACATATCTTAAGCTAAAAATATCCAAATCACTTGATTCTTATGGCATTGGAAAGCCGACTTAATGAGGCACATTTCATATGTTTTGAACAAATTCAAATTTCAAATGGAAGACTGACATAATTGACATGCAAGTCGGTAGACTGACACAAGGAAGAAAAATCAACTCACATGAGCACCGAATGGTGTTTTGGCCATATCTTAAGATAGAGATATCCAAATTCTTTGATTCTTAATGTTTTAGAAATATTATTTAAATATGCAGATCTTTTATGTTTTGAAGAAATTCAAATTTCAAACAGAATGCTGACAAAATTATCATTCAATTCGGTGGACTAACACAAGGAAGAAAAATCAAGTCACATGAGCACCGAATGGTGTTTTGGCTATATCTTGAGCTACAGATATCCAAATAACTTGATTCTTGATGCGTTGGAAAGCTTATTCAAATTTTCAGATCTTTTATGTTTTGCATATTTTCAAATTTCAAACGGAACATTGACAAAAATGGCAGAAAAAATTACGGTTTTTATGGTGGGCAGAAAATTTGGAGATGGTGTCTTCACTTGATTAAGTTCATCTCATTTGCCTATAAAAGGAGCCCTTCTCCCATGCATTCAAGAAGTGAAAGAGAAGCATCTATCAAGCAAAAAATAAGAGAAATATCAAGTCTAGAGAGCTTTTATATTCTTTATCTACTCTTTGAAGAGAGTTATACTTTTGTTGTAAAAATTATCTTTGTTCTTGTATTGTGGTGAGAGTGAGATCTTCTTGTAAAGGATAAAAGTTATCCTTGAGAGAACTCTTTCCTTGGTGAGGTTGTTCATCAAGAAGAACTCTTGGTGTGGTGTTATCAAGAGTTGAAGGAAGTTATCTTGGTGAGATTGTTCATCAAGAAGAACTCTTGGTGTGGTGTTATCAAGAGTTGAAGGAATTTACCTTGGTGAGGTTGTTCATCAAGAAGAACTCTTGGTGTGGTGTTATCAAGGGTTGAAGAAAGTTGCCTTGGTGAGGTTGTTCATCAAGAAGAACTCTTAGTGTGGTGTTATCAAGAGTTGAAGTAAAAAGTCTTGGTGAGGTTGTTCATCAAGCAAGTTGTAAAGATTTCTATAACTTAGGGGAAAGCTTAGCTCGTGGAGCTAAGAGCCCGTGGACGTAGGCAAGGTTTGGCGAATCACGTAAATTGAGTTTGCACTCTCTCTATCCCTATCTCTTTATATTTACTTGCACTTGTGATTGTTAATTATTGTTATTCTCTCGATTGCATCTTTAATAACTTCTAATTTCATCTTCTTCACCTTTATTCTCAAAGAAAGAGTGAACTAATTTTGATCTTTCAAGAAAAGTTTTATAAATCCGTTTTGATAAATAAAAACCCAATTCACCCCCCCTCTTGGGTTGCCATACTTGGGTCAACAAAAAAATCATTGCAAAATTGCATAAATAGGTCAAAAAACAAGAATTCTGTAAAAGCGCTCACAAAGTCTAACTCGACACTCGACAAACTCACTCGACACGTGACAACAAACACTTGACACAAAGTACGTCGAGCATTGGTTAGATGCATCCAATACAACATATCGGTTATCGGATCAACTTTCTCGACATAGCGTTCTAGGACAAAGACCAACACTTGACATCATGTGTCTAGCGATCTCGACAACGACGTCGAGTTTTCTTCCTCCTCTCTTGCAATACCAAATTTTCATTTACGAATTGCATTTTTTTGCAAATATTGCCAAAGGTCACATTATGTCTAACCTCAGTTCATATACATATCTCTATTCTAAGCTAAATAACGTGCTTTAAAGCAACGAAAAAAATGAAAAAATGAAAACATTACAACCTACTTCAATAGTCTTAGGTCATTTAGAGAAAGAATAGAGAGAGGTGTCTTACCTTATTGCTCAGATTCAACTCTAAGATCATACTATGAGATGAAAGAGACTTATTGAAGAGTGTTTTGGACAGTGAAGAAAGGAGGAAATGAAGGAAGTTTCTTGCTTTTCAATAATGAATGAATAAGGGCATTGTCATCATATCACATTCAAAATATCTATAGCATCAAAATTTTGAAGGAAATGCCTATATTTCAATTAAGCCCCTTAATTTGGCCTATTTTTTTAATTTTTCCTTCTTTCTTTTTTTAGCATATAACGATACAGCTAGAAAAAAAACTTAATAAATAAATCATTGTCTATACTTTGCAACCAAATTAGGTTTATTAGAAGAAGAGCCGGATGGGATTGGACTTGAGGGGTTGAATAATTTATTCTTATAAAAATTGAAAAAAATGGTAAAATTGTCAAAAATTAAGAAAAATAAAAATGGAGTTTTATGAGTTAAACTATGGGGTCAAATAAAACTACTCCACATATATATTTATGCTAGCTGCCGCTTTGGCTCGCTTATTCACATTAATTGTTTTGTTTATAACAAAAAAAAATAAATAAATTTTCCTTATCATTCTATTCTAGTCTACACCATCTTCAATTGTAAAACATTACTTCTATTTTCCATGCTTTCCTTGAATTTTGTAAGACGTACAATTTGAAAAGTGATGAGGTTGAATTATGAGTGGATAGAGGTTTAATATTACTGAATATATAATTATATTTAATTTTTATAATTTATTTTTATTTTTTAATATTTAGTATGATATTTTATTAATTTGAATTGTATAAAGAATTGATTATAAATATAACATTATTTAAAAAAATTTTAAAGATTAATGCTACACTTATAATTCATTTTTAATCAATATTTTTTATCATTTAAATTAATAAAATATTATTAGATATCAAACGAGTAAAAAAATAATAATAATTTATATAACATGTAATTATCTTAATTAGAAGTGTAATATAACTTCTTTCGAAAACATGAATGAGAACAACCTTAATTGAGATTTTAACTTATCGAGAGAGGTTGCAGAGTATTTAATTTACTCACTATTTTGTTAAAAATAATAAATAATTATCCTTTCCTGTTTTGACAGATAATTAATGTTGCATTTATGTTACTAAATTGAGCGTGTATTATTGTAAATATTAATATATTTCATGCGAAAGGGGATCATGATTCGGATGACTCTAGGTGCTGTTTTCTATTCTGTAGGGAAGAGATTTGACTTTGAGTCATTCATTCGTCGTGGCAATAGCCAATATCCATAGGGGCTCTCTCTCTCTCTCTCTCAGACTGAGCAATGGGGGTCGCCTATTCTCTTGAACGAGTTTTGATAAGACATTGTTGTTTATGTTATTTGATCCTGATGCCGATATACAATCCAGTTTAATTTCTTCTGGCTCAACTGCTATTTTTCTTATTCTCATATGCCACCAGGGCCAGGCTAGGCTAGGCTATGTCATATCCATGAATTGATACTGTGAGTTCCGTTGCTTTTTTGTATTGACTTTCGAGTTTGAATCTGATGACGTTACCTTTGATTAGATCCTCCCATCACTCTTTTCACCGACAGAATCTTAATGAAACCCCATTTCAATTTTTTATTTTATTTTGCATTGCATGTCCATGTTCTATCTTCTTGCGACAAAGTTGAGCGGTGCTCCATTTGCTTAATTTTAATGCCCTCATCTTTACTTCAAATATTTCATGTTCGCTGTCCCCATTAATTACTGGTGAGCTTTTATTATGTATACATATTTGTCCTTGAAATGAACGATCAGGCAATACCATCGAACAGTAACAGTTTTGAAGTTTACATGATAAAGACTCAATAATAAGCAGAAACTTGTGGACACAGGAATTGCCTTGTGTTATCTATGTGAGCCCACTTGTGATTGAAATGAAGTGAGTTAAAATCCAATCCAAAATAACTAGAGTAGGAGCAACAATGACGAGATGAGAGAGGTGAAATTACAGTAGTGATAATAGTATTATATATTTCTTCAGCAGATATGGTCTGATACATCATCTTTTGTAGTTGAGAAATTCATATCTTAGCCCCTCAGACAAGAAAATATTCTGAAGATGAAAATAGAAGCAAAAGTAACTCTGGTGGAAAGGCACTAATACTGTCCCATAATATATATAACTGAAACTAGAACTAGAACTAGAACTAGAACTACGCTACTGCTGTTTGACTATGGGTTTGCACAAAAGAGAAAAATAAAAAAGGGCAAGTCACGGTAAAAGATTCCAAGTGGGGTCACGATATCATCTCATCAGGGTTTGCTAGAATTGGAAGGATTAGTGGCGGAGGTGGAGCAGAGGTTGAGGTCAGGAACATTGTTTGAAGCATTGCCTTTTGAGTTTGCTTTGGCCAGTTTCTGTTTCAGTTCAGATAGTAGTGCTTGATTCTCCTGGTTGAGAAGCTGTGCTTTCTTCCTTAGCCTCTCATTTTCCTTCATAATGTAGCAGTTTTGTAGGTACAGCTTAGAGTTCAGCCTTTCCATGACAACGACTATGAAAATTACTTCCCAAACTTCCTATAATGTCCCTGAAACCAAAATACCACGGTCAACAAAAAGCATCTTATCTTCGATAACATTATTCATTTGTTTATTGACCTAGAAAATATCTCGTTGCACAAGGAGACAGTATAGTTATACTATTTTCAAATACTTTAATAAGAGATTCCTTGTCTCTTCTCTTAGAGACTTACACATATCACAAACACTTTGAAGCATATCTGAAATGCCTGAAAAAATACATAACAAAACATATAAAATGCCAAGTGTGAAAAAAAAAATGGTTACCTAAAGAGTGCAAGAAATTGAAGAGAAGAACAGAGCCAACTCAGTCAAGTATATATCTAAAGAATTAAAGATACAAACTGAATAAAAATGTTTAAATCAATCTTCCTAATACATTTTCTGCTAAGCTATAGGTAATTTTAGCAATTAGTGTTTAGGAACCAGCAGGTAGAGTACAGAGGAAAACAGAGCAAGTGAAGTGCAGGGCAGGATGACCATGGCTATTAATAGCACAAAATGTGTTGTTTGTGAAATAAAGGGAGTGGAGATGTGGAGTTGTCCAAATCTGTACTCGTAAAAGATGGTCTCTTTCGGCTGCCCATACATGGAAGAAAAGGATAAAGATCATAACCGCAGCCTGGACTCTTTGTTTGTCTCTGCATCACATACGTGTTAATATGTGTTGCGTCGAGTAAATGCCATCGTGACTTGAGTAAAAAGGACGCTTAATACTCATTTATTTATGTATTTAATATAATAGAATGAGGCGAACCGAAAGATGTTAAAAATAGAAGAAAGAAAAACAGAAGGAACAAGGTGAGATAGAGAAAGACAAAGAAAGCAAAGAAAAGCAAGTGTTGGAGAATCCAAGAGAAGAAAAATTTGAAAAGCAGACATTCCCTCCTCAAAATGAGGTGAACAAGACCAAGTGGAGAAATCCCAAGTCCCTTGTTAGCATGTTTGTGTGTGCGTGCGTGATAGAGGGCATACGGAGAACAGAAGCATAACGCAACCCAAAAGTTGCAGCTACACAAGAGCCATGTACATGACCATGTCTAGCCTTTGTTAGTGTAACAAAGCAAAGAAAACAACAGAAGAAGAATGAATGGGAAAGAGAGAGAAGGTGGGGGCCTCTCTCCCTCTTTATCTTTTCAAAAAAGATCACCTTTTCAAGGTGGTTGGTTAGAGAGCTTTGGCCGAGGAAGGAAGCTAACAACCAGTTGCCGTAGTTAAAAAAGAGAGACTACTTGTGAAGTGAGGAGCGGAGAGAGGTAGGCGTGTTAATATATAGAGCAAAAGCTAGAGAGAGAAGAGTAGAGAAGGGACGAGAAGGGGAAGAGCAAGCTTATGGTGTGGGCCGGGGGAGATGCCCTCTCTCCTCTGCCACAACAATCATGCATGTGTAAGCATGGAAGGCGGCCGGCTAGGGGCGAGGATTTAATGTTTTGGTTTGTATGATGATGGGTATGGCGTCATGCGAATGATGATGGGTCGAGGGCATTTCAGTCATAAAATTGAAATTATGAATATTGGAGGGACAATTATGGGATTTTGTTGGCTAGGGCTTCTAAAATGATGGTGGGCTAGGCCGTCCCAAGATTCGCAATGATGGTTTGGATTGGTTCCAACCATCATCACAACACACCCTCTCCTTCTTCCCCATCACCACTTCTCTTTTGTTTTACTCCTCCTTCTCTTCTTCTCTCTCGCACACACGCACCCCTTCTATTCTATTCCTTGGTTTGGCAACTGTTGGTAATAATCATTCTTTGCCGTGATGCAATTGCAATGTTTCTTTCTTTGTTGAAACGTGAAATGGCGGTTTTGTGCACTGAGAGACTAAATCCCTTCCCCACTTGCTTATGGCTTTATGCTTCGCATGTATGTATTGGTCATTGTTGTCACAAGCTACCCATAGCTTCATCTACAAAATTTTTCTCCATACGACAGGTTATTTTAAATGATCTCTTTTTAATACTTGTTAGTCTAATATAACTGAAGCAAACCCATTCATTCTGTTAATATGTAGAATTGCGCGTATTAGGCTTCACAATTTATATGTATAAGTTTAGTTAAAGATATTTACTTGAAATTTGGTAAAAATTAGAGAAAAGATTAAGAAAACTACATGTAGATGGGAGAAGCAAAAAGACCATAGAGTCCCTAGAGGGTTGCCACATTGATGATGTTTTGTTTAACGCTATTACAATCATCATAAGTTAAGCATTTTTTGCCAAATTTATGGTGAGCCTGAAATAATAATGGGTTGGGCCAGCCAGCCCCTCATGGGTTATGAGTGCCTCAACGTGAAACATCATTGTTGACAGGTGGTGTTCTGGATGAATCTACGGGCAAAATAGTCAATCTACTCTCACTTCCCCCTCGTGGAGCTCGTTCATTTCCCCATCAATTCCACTATTGTTACATCAATGTAATTATTATGGCTTTCCATTCCACGGGCTACTTCAATCTCGATTTACCTTTTTGCCATTATCATACCACTCTTCTCTCAAATCTACGTTTCAAACTCACCCTGTTCCCTCTCCCTCCTATAATTTCTTAAAGACGTCCATGTAATTTTGGGGAAACATAAACTATCAACGCTTGAGAATCATGTGAAGAAAAATAATCAAATCTTATTTTTTTATTATTTAATCAAGTATCGAACTATTGAGCAAAATGTCAAGCTATTGAATCAGACGTCGATGTGGAGCTATCGAGTTAGTTTGTTTGGCAACTCAATAACAGCGATAAATAGTTATTAACCAGTACCAAACAATAGTCAAATTTGGTATTTTCTGTTCAACTTAAATAACATATACAGATTTTTTAAAATGTTATTATTTCTCAAAACAATAGGACTACAAGAACCTAGAAATATTTCAATATCCTCTTTCTCAGCACATCTATTAGTTAAGGTTTATAATAAGTAATATTCTTAAAGAAATTTTTAATTCTAAAAGTAGTGCACATACCCAATATGATTAATTCGTAGACTGATATTTGATTAAATAAAAATGTACAACATAAATTATAAAAAAAAATGTGAAGGACTTCACGTAAGTTACTAATGAAAATATTTATACAAGCCACTATCCCACCAATTTCCCAAAAAAAAAAATTAACACATTGTTTCAATTTTAGTTTCATATAATGAAGTATAAATATAATTTTAATTATCTACATAATTTTGTTAATAATTATAAGCATGGTTATCTGCCCATATTTTTCTAAAGGAAGAATAAAAGTAAGATAAATTTAGAAGAGGAGGTATGAAGAGTAATTTTAAGGGTCACACAGCTCCATCCTTCACAAAAAGACTAACAAGACTTGACTAATCTGTTTATTGTATTTTTTCTTTAATTTTGGTGATAACATATCAATTAGAATAAATAAATGAGTAACTTCATCGTAAATACAAAGTAAATTAATATAATGAATTTAATATTAGTATCATTAATTAAGCAAATTTGCGGATTGAAGATCAAACTTAAAAACAATATATTATTGATCTCAAACATAAATGGGTGATATTTTAATTTATTAATTTTTTATATCGTATTTAAATCATACTGGCGTTACGGCTTGGTAGTGTCTACCAAACTACATGCAAAAGCAGAAGATTAGGACAACAAAGATTCCTACACATTTCTTCTTACGTTAATTAAGAAAAAAAAATCTGCACGTGCATGGTCTAGTACTATTTCATTGCACCATTGCTTCCCTTCATAACATTATTGTTTATGATTTATTTATCTTCTCATCGTGTGAAGAGTATTTTATTTTTATTTTATTGTAGTTGCCTTTGACTTTGAGGGCACGTGGAAATAATCGATGTCTTTATTTATCGTTCGTTCGGATGGTGGATACAATTTGATGATCATAGTTGCCATAAAAATATATATATATATATATATATATAATAGTGCATACAATTCAATGGATATTGATTTTGAAGGAAAATTTAATTTAATGAGATAACATGTATTACACATTATTCTTACTATATCATGTAAAGAAAATTCATAATTAAAAAGAGAAAGCTATACAATAATTAGAGGATGTGACATTATAGGCTTTTCACACACCAAAACAGCAAGGATGTAAATTACCTACATAAGATGGATTAATTGCAAAAATATCTAAATTAGAGAAAATGTTTAAAAATTTTAAATATCGTAAATATTTGACAGTTGGTCTCTCATACTTCATGTTTTGATACCCGTCCGTCTATTGATCTTTAGTACTCGAGATTTGTCGATAAAAAAAAAATCAATTTATTGATATCTTGGATTGTAATGATATTTTAGTTTTTTTAGGCACGTGATCATTTTTCAAACAATCCTCTCGGTATTGATCAATTTTCACAATTATTTCTTCATTTTTTTTCGAGATATCCCTTAAAGTTTTGGAAATAAATATTCCTAAAAACTAGATATAGCAATTTCCTTTGTTTAGTTTCAACCTTATTTTGAAAAACATTTAAAAGGAAGCCAAGTGTTAAGGGTTATTATGAAAAATAGTCTAAACTTAGTTATTATTATTATTATCGAAGTGTCAAATTATTAAGTTTGTTTGTTACATAGGTTTGATGGCGCAAGATATCAAATCAGAATTCAAATTGTATGTCAAACAAACCAATTCTTATTTATTTATTTTTCTGAGTTTGTCTATTGTATAACTTTGCATGTGAATTTTATGTGTTGGGATAGGAAGAGGCATGCATGTGGAGCAAATGGTGATGAGAAAGTTAAGGAAATAGTAGAGAGGTGTAAGTGTCACATAAACATGTGAAGTGATAGAGGTGAGATCACAATAAATCTGAAGTGGAGACACTGGGTGAGGGTGAGGGTGAGGGTGATGGAATCTACCAACGCAAAGATAGGGGCTAGGGGGGCAAAAGGGCGCAAAAGAAGCCTGCTGCTACCTAAGCGTGTAAGTGAGTAAATTTGACTTAAAAAGTGTGAATTTGGGTAGGGTTATTAATCTAGTCTGAAACAACCAATGATGGCAAAACCCATAATTGATGGGTAATCTTTCAACCCCCATTAAATAATTTTTTGCTTTTTGCAGCCAGCAATCTTTGAGTCACCCCTCAATGAAAACAGAAATTTGGATTCATGATTTAAGAGGAAGAGGGTTAGGGTTAGGGTTAGGGTTAGGGTTAGGGATAGGGATGGCTTTGGCAGTGCTCAAGAGATTTGCATGGCTACAGGTAGGCATTCATGAGTACTCTTCATTTCTCATCGTCATCATCATCCGCTGCTTTAATACGACTACCTTATTGCTCATTTGCCCATATAAATAAATAAATATATATATATATAAAAATAAATAATTTCTAATGGGCAATCACCCACTCAACCTTCCATTTTACCCATCTGTCCAAAACGTGGATGATGAAATAGATTATTATTATTATTGTTATAATTGAGACTGGAGATGATTGCATCACCCCTGAGTTTATATAACTAGTTGACCCCTGGATTGTGATTGGACAGCATTGATGCTAGACACGTGAAGACTTGAAAATTTTCACCCTTTTGGATCATTGGCGAATTTGTGATCTCATTGATGGGGATCAATAGTTGTATGACTCTGTCTATGACTGACTCTGACCCACACAACACAGGTTAAAGATTTGGGAGAAAGCCCAATTTTTCTTCTTATCTTTCCTTATAATTGAAAAAAAAAATTGTAGAAATCCTATTAATTCACTAAAAGTACAAATATTAGTCAATAATTTAACAAATTGTTTGACAAATATTGTTAGAAACTTATCTAGTAATACTTGATAAGAATAATAATACATATACAACTAAATTATACAACTTAATCTATATAATCTGACTTGGCACATAATCATTAAATGGATGGGTTCAACTTTATTTATTAAAATTTATTTTTTATTTTTATCCACTCAGTAAATTTGTACAATGACAGATTGTATGAATTAAGTTGTATAATTTGATTATATATCTAGTATTATCTTACTTGACAACGATCTAATCTAATCTAGCTTTGTAAAACCATCTAGGATACTTGATGGACAACTTGATACGTGCTCTAATAATAAAAAATATGTCATTTTATATCAAAATATTACAAGGATCTATTATTTTCCTTTCTATTTGAATCCACTATTAGTATGACCTCATTAAAATTAATCAAACAAAACGTTGAGGGATTTTAAGGTATTGTCTGCTTAGGCTTGGAGTCAGTATGATTTTTTTTTAAAAAGAACCTCGTCAGAAAAAAGAAGAATAATTCCTCCTTTTATAAGTTGTAAGCCAGTCACTATACAAAAAAATGTACAACAAAGTCACTATCCTTAATTTAGATTAATGTCAGCATAATACTTTTACTTCCCTTTCCAAATTTTAAGAAAGGCATAAAACGACTATTTAATTAATTTTTTAGTTTACTCTATCGTTTGAAATACTAGGATTTACATGAGAAGGGTAAAACAATAATTTCAAAATTAGATAATAATTGAGAAAAGGAAATAATTGCGATACATGCATGCATGCTTGAAAATGAAAATGAAGTGCTAAATTTAAATTGAGCGGGGTTGAGAGATGAAATTTAATGATACGACATAATAGCAAATGCCTGCATCTGCATGGCTAATGATGAGAATTTTGGATTATCATGGTTAGCTTAGCAAAGTGCATTGAACCCTACACGTGAGCTTAGCTTAGCCTTTCATAATTCAACTTTAGGCTTAGGGGAGGGGACCACGAACCCCTTCGATTCCGATATCAATCGAAATTTCCTTTTCAGTTTTTATTTCCTCTCCTCTTTTCTTTCTAGTTGAAGAATCTCTCCTTTTGGATGGAACAAATGGCACCCCACAAAATCAATTTCAATTATTAATTTTATTATTATGCCAAGCGAGACTCGGATTGCACTTCTCTACTTGACACACAAGTACATTTGCCTGCACTGTGGGCTACCTAGCGTTTGTTTTTTTTTTTTTTTTATTATTATTTGGAAAAGTAGAAAATTATTTGATTTATTAAAGTAAGTGAGAGAAACGTAAAAAATACTCAACTCTGTTTAAACAATGTCGTTAAAAGTCTAACTTCTTTAATCAACTGTTGCGTTGATGATCGAGCTACCCAACAAAAGTTTCGATTTAATTTACTAAACAAGTTCGATAGTATTAGACAATTGTCCAACAATTTCAGAATGTATTATTGATATTAAATATGATTTTTGGATTTTTAAATTTAATGAAGCAATAGATTAAATAAGATGAATTATTGAAAAACATGCTTATAAATTAAAATTGTAATCTGGAAGATCTCAGTTTCTAGTGCTTTGAATAAATGGCATATATTCATGCATAATGAGACCAGTGTCTTCCTTACCTTTAAATAGGACAATTAAATTGGAAGCGGCAAATCTCTTGCAAAGTTGTCCCAAACCAGAGTTTCAATGATTTATGGGGCGGGGTCCATTACCTATAATTATTTTTAATCTGCGCAGTGATTGATAACACAGAGGACCACACACTTTATTTACGGTTTTAAGAAATTAAATTATAAATTAGAGAAATACATTTTGACTTGAATAAACAAACATAATCATGCAATCAAAGGATTATGTCAATTTGTAGGAGGCATGAAAGTGTTCATTATCCACGGGAAATTATTGCAAACACAAAAATGTTTTTATTTGCAACATCAAGTCTCCAACTGCCCACCTCAGCCGCCATGTCATCGGCTTTAACTGAATTTTATCATTTCATTTTTTTTTTGGTCACCGGTTTTGGGCTACATAGGCCTGGCTTGAGCCAGGTAGCATGTTAAAAAATTTTGAAGTATTATTATATAAAAAATATCTCTAAAAGTTAAATATTTAAATAGAACTCCTCTTATTAAAAAAATAAAAATAATATAGATTCACAGCACCAAAATTTTATGCTAAACTCTTTGTTGACCTGCATCTTATATTCTTAATTTGATAACTGATATTTTCAAACATTGTATTCTTTTGATTCAATTAACAAGATATTTAAATGGGTCAAATGCAGAAATTCTCATTAAACAAAAAAAGAAAAGTTTAAATGATAGTAGGCACTGGATTTTAACTTTGCTTCTGGCATCGAGATATGTCTTCACAATTTTTGTGAATTTCGGGCTTTCCCCAAAAGCGTTCAATTCAAGATATTGACAAAATTATGATAAAATCACAAATAAGAAATCAAACAAGATAGGAACATCAAATTTATAGTGGTTCGGCCAATCAAGCCTACACACACTTTGAAGATCTCAGCAGTAGCTTTATTACAATCAATAATAAAGAAGAAATACAAGAATATCAACAGCAATAACAAGAATTTAATCTTACAACCTATCTATGCATACTGACAAGATAACACCAATCTTCATTATATGCCTCAAAGGAAAGACTAGGGAAGAACTCCCACGGGTACTAGATTTATGCTCACAATTTACAATCCCAAACCGTAGCTTCCAAGAACACCCAAAAACATTGATGTCCTTGTCGATTCCCAAGGCTCCTAAAACGTTTAACCAGTCTTCTCTCTGACACAACTCGCTGTGTATTATGTAATCTCTTTTCTCTGCTCATTACACAAGGCTTTATATAGGGCCAAGAGTTTTGTTCATAGTCTAGCCATGATTTACAGACTAGAAGTACAACAAAACTCTTCCTATTTTAGTTTTCTTGTCTAACAATGAGTCACTTAGATTATCCTAATTAAAATGAATTACAATCAAACTCAACTTCCTAGTTTGATATAAATTCTAATTTGTTTTAATTCTAATTTAGAAACAAATCCTCTATTACCTAATATTCTAACAAGACAAAAACACACATAACAATTCTCCACCTTGTTTTTGTCTTTCGACATTGTTGATTCCACGTTGAAGAAGGATTCCTAGTCCATGTCGTCGCGTAGGCACACAACCTTTGCTGCACAGGAGCATCAACTCTCTGCCAAAAGCGTTTTCCAAACTACAAATGTTGCGGAGGAGTGCAACCTACTTGGTGCATGAGTGCCACACACTTTGGGCGAGAGCGCCACTTTCTTGGCAGACTTGCGCAGGCGAGCAACCGCTTCAGATCTGATTCCAAACTTTCCTTCTTCGTTCCAGCTGCTACTCTCCACCAACCTCTCAGGGTCTCAAGTGTATTTGGTTTGAATCAAGTCCAAGTAATGCTTGAACTTGCTAACTGTCCTACCAAACCAACCCAACACTTTTTTCACATACCTCTTTTGTCGTGTTTCATCTATTCCACTAGATTTGAATGCACCAAAACTTCACCAGATTCATATCCTCCAAAAGCCGCATCTCCATGCTCTGACTTTTTATCTTCTTGATGCTTCAATCTTTTTGGACAATATTTTCGAAGATGTCCCAAGTTCTTACAGTGAAAACACCTGAACTTAGATTTGTCAAGCTTCTTTGATGACGATAGATTTCTCCATTTGTTACTTTTGACAGTTAATGCTTCATTACTACCTTTATTACTCAATACTTTCCCCTCGGCCTTTAATTCTATCTCTTTAGACCTAATCATAGGTTCTAATTCTTCCATGGCTAAAAGACTCACGACCATACCTGAAGGTGTCTTTTAGTGGACTGTATGCCGGCGGTAACGAATTCAACAAGATGACAGCTTGATCTTCTTCATTGATCCTTTCCCCAATATTCTCTAGATCAATGATTATTTTATTAAAATCATCAATATTCTCATCAATGCTCTTTTCTTCTTGCATCTTGAACCCAAACAGCTTCGCGTTCAAATATATTCGGTTTGTTAGGGATTTTGTCATGTATAGACTCTCTAACTTCAACTAAATCCTAGCTGCAGTTGTCTCCTTCGAAACTTGTCTCAACACATTGTCACTTAGATGCAAGACAATGGTACTATAGGCTATCTCTAATATCTCTTGTTTCTTCTCTTTAGTCAATGTATCCGATAGTTTACTCTCTCCAGCCAAGGCCTGAGCCACCTTTTGTTGAACTAGCAAGGCTCTCATCTTTCTACGCCAAATACTGAAGTCACCCTTGCCATTAAATCATTCCATCTCGAATTTTATTGTAGCCATCTCGAATTCTAGAACCAAAAGCTCTCATACCAATTTGTTGTGAATTTCAGGCTTTTTGCGTAAGCGTTCAATCCAAGATATTAACAAATTATGATGAAACCACAAGTAAGAAATCAAACAAGAAAATAAAAAAGATGGGAACACCAGATTTATAGTGGTTCGATTAATCAAGCCTACATCCACTTTTGAGATCTCAGCAGCAACTTTATTCCAATCAATAATAAATAACAAATATAAGAATATCAACAGCAATAACAAGGATTTAACCTTACAGCCTCCTTATGCATACCGATAAGATAACACCAATCTTCGATATATGTCTCCAAGGAAAGACTAGGGAAGAACTCTCACGGGTATTCGATCTATACTCACGATTTACAATCTCAAACCGTAGCTTCCAAGACCACCCAAAACATTGACGTCCTTGCCGACTTCCAAGGTTCCTAAAACGTTAACCAATCTTTTCTCCTACACAACTCGCTGTGTATTGTGTGCTCGCTTTTCTCCACTCATTATACAAGGCTTTACATAGGGCCAAGAGTCTTGTTCCTAGTCTAGCAATGATTTCTAGACTAGAAGTACCACTAAAACTCTTCCTATTTTAGTTTTTTTGTCTGACTATGAGTCACCTAAATTATCCTAATTGAAACGAATTACAATCAAACTCAACTTTCTAGTTTGATACAAAGTCCAATTTGTTTTAATTCTAATCTAGAAACAAATCCTCTATTGCCTAATATTCTAACAAGATAAAAACACACATAAAAACACCAAATAGAAGAAGTTTGATCAAACAACAACATAAAAAGAAAATATATTACAAGAAGCCTAATAAAATGAAGTATTTTTCAATGTTAGTTGATATCTAGCTTCTCAGCATCTCTTGTGCAAATTGTACGTTAACCTCAATATAGCGATCAACTAGGATTACTTGCAAAAATATTTTTTGGGATACCTTGTCCTCTTCAATTTTAGTGATGAACAACCGAACAATGAAGAAGAGGAATCGTAAAAGCCGAATTGACTTACCTCCTAAATGAATAAACAAGAAGAGATAATAATATCTAAATAATAGTGGACGAACTGAATATAGGGCTGGTCCAAGCCCAATTAACCCGAGATCAATAAAACATAAAGCCCAATGGCTCAGCCTAAAGGGTAATATAGGAAAAAAAACTTGCCAAAATAAGGTTAATAATAGCTCAGGCTTGTGCCGGGAGCTTAGGTGACAGTGTCAACTATTAAATGAGCGATGCCTGAAAATTAGTAAAATGAAGTAGGAGGGGGCTTTGCCAAGTTAGGAAAAGGAAAAGGGGTCATTGTGTGAGAACTTGGAAAGAGAAAAGGTGCGTTACAAGAAAAATAAGGTATGACAACACGTTTTTTACAACGCGCAGAAATGTACGTTGCCGAATGATGTTGTATGTAACGCATATTTCTTGTGCGTTATAAAAAACTGACGAAGTTAGTTTTTAGCAATGAAAGATGTGTTTCAGTAATATGCACATTCTACACGTTACAAAATGTCTTAATTTATTTTTTAATTTTATTTTTAGCTTAATAAAATTTTTAATCTTTGAAATAATTAAAAGTTAAAAATTACATAAAACTATAGTAATTTAATTTATATATTTAAATAAATATTAAAAAATTAAAATAGTAAGATAAATATTTTATTTATTTATTTAAATAATTATTAATAAATTTTAATAAGTAAGATACATTTATAAAATTTAAAAATAAATATCTTATAATTAATTTTTATGAAATAAAAAATAAATTTTAATTTTAATTCATTAGAAAATAAAATGTTTTAAACAAAAATTTTAAAAAATAAATAAAATTAGTGCAAAATTTGAAAGTTAAGGAAATAAATTAATATTTATTTCAAAAAACTTATGAATTAGGAACATACAAAAATTAATGTTAAATAATATATTTCGTGATTAAATAGTAAGTCATTAAAATTTAAAATTAAAAAATAAGAAAAAGTAAAAAAAATGTACATCCAAAACTCCTTCGTTTGATAATTTTGTTTTTCTAAATCAATTAAAATGACGTTTTTTGGCTGAAAAGAGGAAACAAAAAATGAGGTCAAAATCAATCTGCATATTATCGTCTTTCCTTTGTAAGCCATTCTCTCTCCCCCTTCTCTGCGGCAAAAAGTGTCTTTCCTCTCATGCTTTCAACTGGACTACATCTCATTCTTCTGCTCTCAAGCTGATCTCTTCCTTCATTGACCGTGGCTATTACATGTGATTGATGGCCGATTAGCAGAGTCTTGGCAAAAGATCAAGAGGTGGCGAATGGTGAAGCCAATAGGACTGTTAGTGAGAAGCTTATAAGGAGTTCCAGTGTTAGTGCAAGGAACTCACTCTCCTGCAAAGTGGATGGTGTTGTTGAGGCCAAAGATGTTGGTAGTGGGAGGAGAAGAGATGAGCTTCTGCTGCAAAGGAACTAGACTTGAAGATGATGAGAATGAAGAAAACGACCGGACTGTCACAGCCACCGATGATGAATGGCAGCACGGCAGGTGGTCGACCTGAGCCTCTCGCTCATGACTGGGAACTTATACCTGGAGGAATGTTTGTGCAGAAACGAAATTCGGACTCTGATCAGAGCTCTGCCCTGCCACCGACAATTAAAGTTTGGGTCAAATATGGGCCTGTTGACCATGAAATGCACATCAGCTCTCAAGCTACATTTGGTAAATTCACAATTTTTCAATATATTTGTAATTTGTTTATAATAGGAATTGAAAGTCAAAAGTCTTGTTTACGTATAGAAGCTGTTGTCTGTAGGGGGGTTGAAGAAGATGTTGTCGGGGCCAAAAGGATTGCATCATCAGGATCAGAAACTGATATATAAAGATAAAGAGAGAGATTCAAAAACTTTTCTTGACATGGCGGGAGTGAAGGGCCGGTCAAAAATTGTGCTTGTTGAGGATCGTATTAGTCAAGAGAAGCATTTGCTGGAGATGAGACAGAGTGCGAAGATGGAGAAGACATCAAAATCAATATCAAAAATTAGCTTCGAAGTTGACCGGCTTGCAGGACAGGTGACAATTTTGAAACTAAACTGAATTCTGTTAGGCCATTTCAGGTTTGTAATTGAAGAGTTGTTTGATTAGTTTGTGTAAATTGATATTTGATTGACATTGGGTAGGTGTCGGCTCTTGAATCCATGATTAGTAAAGGTGGGAAAGTGGCAGAAAAGGAGGACCTTGGTCTAATTGAGTTGTTGATGAATCCGTTGCTTAAATTAGATGTATTATGGCTGATGGAGATGTAAAGCTGCAGAGAAAAATGCAATTAAATTTTGATTTAGTTTACATATTGATTATGATATTGGTAGGATTTGTGAGTCTCATTAGTTTTATGAATATGTTTGTGAAGTTGAGAAGTTCAAAAGTATGTTGAAACTCTAGATATGTTGAAGATTAAAAACTCTATGCCAAGTAGCAATGGAGTCCAAACTCCAAGATTTTGTTTGCTTGGGAAACACCAAGATTGTACAAGTTATTTTTCTATTTTCTGGAAATATAATATGTTAGTTTTAAATATACAGAGTCATAAATCTGAGTAATTGTTATTTGTTCCTTTTTTCCAGGCTAAGATTGTGAATGATTGTTTAAGATTGCTTTCATTTCCACATTTGGTTAATTGTGTGAGTGTTGGGCTTATTTGCAAGGAGTTTCTTTTGTTTTCTATTAGCACAACGATTGAGACAAATTGTTGGTCACCAACTGATTGTGAAAATGTCTGCTAGAGATTTTTCTTTCTTTTAATTTTTCCTTTTGTTTTTCAATGTATTTTCTTTAATTTGTAATAGTATGATGGCATGAATGATAAAATTTTACTTGGACTAAATTTAAAAATGTGGTAAACAAGTAACATAAATCATATCACATATATGTAGTAGTCTAGCTTAAGCCTGCACAGATTTTGGTACCTTGTGCATATTAATTTCTCTTTCTCTAGTTGGCTTTGAGAATATAAATTTGCTTTGCTGTATTAGCCATAACTTGGAGGGAACATACATTATCATAATCAATTGTTCATTTTACGTTTTGTGGGTTGTTTTTACATTTGAATTTCTTTATTTCATGTTTTGGTTCGGGTTGGGAATTGTGAATGGATGTATAAACTGTTGTTTTTACATGCTATTTGAAAAACTTTTTGCTATAAAAATGCTCCTTATATTATATTATTTTTTGTATTTATTGTAATATAAAAAACAAAACAAAAGATTCGAAACAACAGTTTTCCATTTGTTTCTTTGTACTTTGATAGGTCCATTAGTACTTTTTTTTTTAACCAACCAGTATTGTTCTTCCTTTAACTTGAAAGCCAAGAAGATTATAGCAAGTTAAGGCCACTAAGTTACAAAGGTGTAGACTCAGGAAAGATTATAGCAGGGTTTAAATTATTTGGCTTGAATATTATTTTTTAGCAACAGTCTTATCTCAATAAAACCGTCCATGACTAGAAAAACTCTTTTTTTTGGGTTTTGCTTATTTTTTTTCCTATTTTTGCTTTTTTCTTCTGCAAACTAGTCTTGATCAAGAGGTAGCTAATCCTTTGTTTTAACATCAGCTGACTACTTCCAAGATTTCGGCTCATCTAAGTGGAAACTTGCTTACTTCCTTTTGGGTTAATACCCTTTCTCTTTCTTGCTTTATTTTTTTTGTTGAGTTTATATCATTATTTTAATTGGTGCATTTCACATAATATAAAATCTTTGCTTGTACATAACAAACCAACCCATTATACCATAAAAAAAACCTAAGGAGCATAAACAATATATCCTATTTGACATCTAACATCAAAATTTCTATAGGTCGATCAAGTTATATGTGGATAGTCAGTGACAATTGTGCAAGCTGTTAGCTTTTTTTGGAATTAGTTTTCTATAGGTTGTTAACTACAATATAGTGGATTATGTATAGCATTTTGGGATTAATTGGGAAGAAATTTGATGTAGTGGGTTGAAGATTTTTTGTAGGCACTGAATAAAAGGAGGTAGTAGATGCATTTTTGGGGATTAATTGGTAAGAAATTTTGTGTAGTTGGTTGAAGATTTTTTGTAGATAGTGAATAGAGGAAGGCAGTAGATGCAAGATCTTGTTTTCCAAGAAACTTTTATAGTCTTTGTTTATTATATGTTTTTGAATTGACAGAAATTATTTTACCACATATAGTATATTATGAATATCCTCATCATCATTAGGTAAATTATACATATATATATATATATATATATTTATTTATTTATTTATTCATACAATGACTATGATCGAGAGAGTGATGATGATGAGTAATAATTCATAAATTAAATTAATTAATAAAAGAAGTAATGGTAGATGAGGCTAACGAAGGTGTGGCATTGGATATATTATAATATTAATCAATTGCAGAGATTGATTAATTAAGTGGGAAGAGTCTTCTACCCATAGATTAAAGTACTGAAATAGATAAACCCAATACTTAATTAATATTAAATAATATATGCACAATAATTTAGTTTCATATATTTAATTTATATATAGATCAATGTTCTCTTTGAACTAGCTAACCGTGTTTGTGTAGGGAAGGATGCAACCATAAAGGAGCTAACTGTGTTTGTTCAATCAGCTAATGTGACAGGTTCGAATGCAACGCTTCGTTTGTCTTTCCTTCAAATTTCTACATATCTTCTCTTCTTTGATTAATTCTGCTTATCTGGCTTCTCTTGATAACAGAGGATCTCAAAGTTGGAAGACATCATATGGAGGAAGAACATGATAAGTTGTTGGAGTAGTGCTTCCTGATTTGAACAAGAAAAATGCATTATAATTACAACAAGATTCAGCTAAGGAGGGCTATTCTATTCCTTACAATTCTTATATTTTTTTTTTCAATTTTTATGTTCTTCTTTATAAATATGTATTATACTTGTTGAATTTATGAGAATAAATAAAATATGATTACATTTGATTTTTTTTTTTATTTTGCATAATGAAATATACACAATATCTTGAAATTTTGGTAAAGTTTTCTTTCAGTTTCCTTAGGTGGCTATTGGTCCTAAGGATTGGCAATGTTTGGCAATGTAGCAAGGCGGGTCCTCCCATTTTTTTACATTATTTGAAGTTTTATGTCTATTTCAGTTAATTTTCTTTTGTAATTATGAAAGACTGATTCAATAGTAATTTCCATTACAATTATATCTCAATTTTAAGTATGTTTTACTTGATTTCGATTTTCCTAAGTTATTTAGAATAATATTACATTTCATTTACAAGTACTTGTATTTAATATTTCTGATAATATTTGTCTTAATACAAATTTGTACTTTTATTATATATTATGTATTCTTTGATAATTTGTATGATAGTGTATGATTAAAAATGAAAAGGTTATTACAAATTAATAAAAAAATGGGTATTTAATTATAAATACAATAGTTTTCTGCATCAAATAAATGGCAACATGCACATGTTGCGAAAATCTCACACTCTTAAGATCTACAGTCATGTGCAATGTGTGCTGCCATTAGGGTCCATAGCAACGCTCAATGTGTGCTGCCATTGGGGTCTATAGCAACGCTCGTTGTGTGTTGTTGAAATTCTATTACCCAGGGACGGAGGCAGCAATTATTTCTAGAGGGGGCAAAATTAAACAATAATAAAAAAAAATAAATTAATATAAATAAAATATAGTTATAAATTTAAAAAGTTTATAATATTTTTAGTCAACATTATTGGGGGTGTAAATTAATATATATCATATCAATTTTAAGTTCTAATTATAAGAGATATGATAAAATAAAATAATTAATAATATAATTAAATAAAATTTTAAACTTATGAATTCAAAAGGATCTTATCTTTTTAAAAATAAAAATAAAAATAATAGAGACGAAAAAAATTAATTAATGATGATGGAGAAAGTATAAAAAAATTTGTTTGATAAATAAGATGTAAATATATATATTTATTTATAATAATATACATTTTTAATAATTGACAATAATAATAATATTTTTATTTTTTTTCCTTGGGCCCAGGGGGGGCAATTGCCCCTACTGGGCCTATGCTGGCTCCGTCCCTGCTATTACCCCTTCTCGTTTTGTAACATGCATTACGCATTACCATTGAGGTCTACAGCAACATACATTGCCTGTTGTTAAATCATTATTATTCTATATCTTTTCGTAAAGTGTAATGCATGTTGTCAAAAGATTTTTTGTAACATACAGACTTGCTTTTCGTAACGTGCATGTGTATGTTGCGTAAAGTCAGAGACTTTTCACAGCAACAAGAACGGCAACACGTAGACGTGCGTTCCGAAAATATTTTAGCAACGCAAAATGCACGTTTCCTTAACCCATTTTTCGTGTAGTGGTTCAACTGGGAAATAATAAAGGGAAAAAAGCTAAAGTGGAGGGAGAAAAAAGCCTTAAAAAATATCCAACAAGAATCTCTACTAAAAATCTCTCTTCTCTACTGCACATTCTCTTGTCATTACCGATTTCTAGATATTATTTTTAGAAGTCTGATCATGTGTACATTGACACCGTTGAGGTTTCAATTAATTACTTAGATACATAGATTTTTAAAACTGATACTTTGACCATTTCATTATACATATTTTTTAAAATTATTTTAGGCTTCTTCTTAGACAATGATACTATTCTTCGTTAGGGAAAAGGTTGTGATGTTATGACTCTAACAACACAAGCTCGCACGTAATGTTACATGAATAATTTAAAACAATACATCTTTTATTATATTAATTAAACATTTACATGATAATTATAAATTATTTACTAATTAGAGATAGATACTTAAGCGCTATACTATTATATTGTTCTATGTCTGAAAATAAAATATTTATTGAAACGTGTTATTATTAAATACTAAGAATATTTGTACCCAAAGTTTTACTTTCAACATTTTAGGTTCACGTGCATGGCTATGTAACACAACCAATTTGATTTGCTATTTTATGATGAAAACCTTACGATTAATTTAATTCCTATTGTGATTATATTTACTGTTCACTTTGTTCCTAATATTCACCCACTTTTAATTAGGAGAATCTCAATAGAAATAAGATAACTTATTGGAATCCTAGTTTAATACAAATTATGCATTTGGACATTATCCTTTATAGTAATAGGACATTCAATATATTATCCTAGTTGACATTAGGAAAATATGTGTTTGTATCCTATTATCTATTGATCCTAATTTGTGTTCTTTTCAAAGTAAAACTCTAATCCTTGCAATTGAAGGAAAGACGGATTGAAGCTGAATGGGAAACGTATATATAGATGTTCGTTTAGCTCTCGAACATACGAATTGTTACATATTCAAGTAGAGTAGAGCGAGATCAAGGTGTAATGAGTCCTTTCATTATTCTTCATGTTTACATGTGAAGCATTAGGCTTCTGTTGATAGTTTACAAATCGTGTGAGCTTAAGTAAGTTAAGTAATTGCATGAGTCTGCACTTGGTGATTAGTCATCTTATTCACAATAGTGATGTGTTGAGTTTATAGTGACAAGATTGTGTAGGGCCACAACTGTTACATTCTTAGGAGAATATGTGTTACATAGACTAGCTGAGTGAGAGTGGATGGTCTACTACTATAATAGTTTTTGAGTATGTAAAATCAAAGATCACATAGTGGATTATAGCTCTTATTGCTGATGGATGTATGTATTATAACCAAACCACATAAAAACCTCTGTGCTGATTTACTTACAATTTTCTATTTTATTCTGCATTACAATCTATACACTTCCAAATCTAACAATTGATGTCAGAGCAGGGTTTCACTAACATATAAATGAAGATCAATTTTTCAATTGATTTGAAGGCATGGATTTTCTTCAGAACGAAGGTTTGGTTAATCACCCCCTATGCTTAAAAGAATCAAATTATGCATGTAAGAAGATACATATGAGGGTTTTATCAAATCACTTGATTAAAGAGTTTGGACTAAAATTGTGTATGGTTGGACATACCCAACAAAGGTGAATGCATTTGGAGCCACAGAGAGAAACCATCAGTTGAATGGACGAACGAGGACTACAATACAGCCAACTGGAACTCTAAAGGTATCAATGCTATCTTTAATGCTGTTAATGCTCATCAATTTGGTTTTATATCTACTTGCACAAGTGCAAAAGAGGCTTGGGACATCCTTAAGGTAAGGAATGAAGGTAAAACAATAGTTAAAATCCTTCTAAGTTACTTGTATCAACTTCACAATTTGACAATTTAGTAATGCAAGGGGATGAATCTATTGCTAAATTTTATGGAAAGCTTGTGAAATAACCAACTCTTGTTTTATGTTTGGTGAGAGATATGCAAGTGCTAGAATTGTTGGAAAGATCCTTAGTTCTTTACCAAATAAATTTTAGGCCAAAGTCATAGCCATTGGAGAAACCAAGAATCTGGATGATTTGAGAATTGATAAGCTTATTAGATCTTTTCAAACCTTTGAGATGAATTTGAAGTCAAAGAAGAAAGGGAAGAGCATTTCATTTACTATCAAATCTGTCAACAGAGATTATGCAAGCAGAGAGTTTGATGAGTTAGATGAGAAGCATATGGCATATTTGACAAGAAATTATTTTAAATATCTTAAAAAGAGTTTCAGAAAGAAGAATCAAGGAAAGGTGTAGAGATCACGAGAGAACAACTTCAAAAAGTTCATTACAGAGCCTGACAGGAAGAGTAAAAATGAACATGACATAAAAAGTCAAGTTCCATGTTATGAGTGTTCTGGCTATAGTGATATTCAATCTGAATGTGGCAACCTCAAGAAGAAAAAGGATCTATGGTTAGGTGCCACATAGAGTGAAGAGGATTCTGAAACTGATTCTGATGATCAATAGTACTTGAGCAACATTGTTGCATTTACTGGTACAACATCTGATAAAAGCAAAGTTGTCATGGTTGATGAAACATAATCTAATAAAGACAAAACTGACATTGAAGATGAAATCAAGGAAAAAAAGCATTTTATGAAAAGCTTCATGAGACATTCCAGAAAGTCTACTATGAATGGCATAATGAAATTGATAAAGGAATAGTGCTTGAAAGAGAATGAAATTCTGAAGTGTGAAAAAGCTTTTCCAAAAGATTGCATCAGTATATTGGAAGTTGCACCGAAAGACAAGACAAAACATTTGCAGAAACTAACTATAGAACTTGAAGAAGCCAAGAAGTGTATTGATCAACTTAAGATTGGTTCAGCGAGACTTGATCAAATTGTGTGTCTTGACAAAGATAACTCCATCGAACATGGCTTTAGTCAAGATTAAATTGTATTATTTATTTCTCAATATAGGTAAATGAGAAATGTCTTTCACAATAGGCCGTATGTGTAACAACATTTTGCTAAAAAAAGAAGAGCCACTGTGCTTTTGAAAGTGAACGTGTCAAATGATCAAATCATACACCATGACCATCCATTCTGATTTCACTAATTAAACTCCACCATTTTAAAATTAAATGTTTGATAATGTCTAAGGATATATTCAACCTGATTGATAAATGTGATCAACAAGTAAACAAAATAAAATTTTTGACCGCATCAAAATAAATAAAAACTCAATTAAAAAAAATGGTCGTCAAATTGCGAAGGACTTTTGAGGCATCATTGGGCCTGATCTATCCATTGACAAAAGTGGGAGGTTGTCGCTGCTCTCTCCTCTCTAGGAACCAAAGAAGCCCAAGCTTTCACTCGTTCCGCATAGTTCAACTCTCTACTTGGATTGGGTCAGCCAGTTATTATCCCAACAGATCCTACCAGCCGAAGTCCAATCACTCTAATGCCCCACGTGTTGCGAATAAGAGCTGCTTCCAAGTAATCAAGGGTAGTGTAATGTGGGATAATTGATTCTCTTATTACATTTTTTGGGCTGCGAGCCACTTTTACTAATTTCTCTGGCATTTTTTTTTAAGTTCTTAGAAATGATTCACTTTTTGGTTTCTACATTTTAAATTCTACAGCCTTTCTCTAGGGTGAAAAGTGATCAGGTGAACTGCAAGGCTGATGATACAGTTACAGTTTAGGAAGTTGTTACTAATGATCATGATATATTATAATTTGGAAAGTTATTATTTGCTTTTGCAATTAGAGCTTCTACAAATACAATCATCTTATGAGAATACAGCTTTTATTAAAATATGTTTAGAGTTTAATTGGTTAAATAATGAAGTTGAATTAATATTTTCTATAGTGCAGAAATAAAAGTTTTGTTATAAAAAATATTAATTATTATTTAAAAATATAAATTGAAAAATAATCAAATTTGAAGATGCTCTTGATAGACATAAAAATATCTTATTTAATCAGTATAAGTTCCTAAATGATAATTAAAAGATAAAAATTAAAAATAAATACTTTTAGTGTAAGCCAAATGAAAATATATACACCTTTTTTAATTATAATTATTACATCTTCTAAGATTCGTAATACTACAATTAAAATGCTTTTGTTACTAATAATTTTAGTTCTTGGCAGCTGATTAGCACTTGAGAAGACAATTTGGAAACAAAAGACTTAAGTGAGTGCGCAGCAAGGGTCAGATGAGAATAGAGCTTTATAATAATAATAATAATAATAAAAATAATAATAATAATAATAATGTTCTTAAAATGTTATTTGTATAAATGATGATTCAATAATCCTAGCGTTTATTTGCTTCTGCAATTGGAGCTTGTACAACTACAGCTATCTTAAGAAAATAGAGCTCTCATTAAAATATGTTTAGGGTTTAATCGGTTAAATAATGAAGTTAAATTAATATTTTCCAATAGCGCGCAAATAAAAGTGTTGTTATAAAAATATTAATTATTATTTAAAGATATAAGTTGAAAAATAATTAAATTTTAAGATGCTCTTGATAGACATAAAAATGTCTCGTTAAATCAGTATAAGTTCTTAAATGATAATTAAAAGATAAAAATTAAAAATAGAAAATTTAGTATAAGCCAAATTAAAATAAATACACCTTTCATTAATTATAATTATTACATCTTCTCGAGATTCATAATACTGCAATTAAAAATGCTTTTATTACTAATAGTATTTGTTCTTGGCAGTTGATTGGCACTTGAGAAGGCAATTTGAAAACAAAAAATTAAGTGAGTTCACAGCAAGGGTTAGATGAGAATAGAGCTTTAAAATAATAATAATAACAATAACAACAATAATAATAATGTTTTTTAAATGTTATATGCATAAATGATGATTCAATAGTCTTAGCGTTTATTGGCTTTTGCAATTAGAGCTTATACAAATATAAGCAACATATGAGAATAGAGCTTTTATTAAAATATATATGCTCAGAACTTAACTGGTTAAATGATGAGGTTGAATTAATATTTTCAATAGTGTAGAAATAAAAGTTTTGTTATAAAAAATAATTATTATTTAGAGATATAAGTCCAAAAACAATTAAATTTTAAGATGCCCTTGATAGATAGACATACAAATATCTTATTCAATCAGTGTAAGTTCTTCAAAGATAATTAAAAGATAAAAATTAAAAAAAGAGTTCTGGAAATATACAGTTATATAAAATAAAACAGTAAACTGTTAAGTAAATTGGTACAGGAGGATTTTTACGTGGTTCGATTATAAAACTTACGTCCATGGACAGCTATAGAGCTGCAATTCACTAAGTTCTTGTTTGTACAATTTTTAGGACATTTTACAGTGCTGACTCACCCTCACACACTGACCTAATCTTTGTAAAACAAAATCTTCACAAAGATCATAAACTCTAGTGACATGCCCACTCTCTGTCGCAGATAACTTAACAACATACTGTTAAGTTAAACATAATATACAAAGTCTGACATTGAATTACATAAACACTTAACTCGCAATTTATCTCAAGTGTCTACTAACTTACACAGACTCAATCAACAACTCATAAATGATTTCTACCACTCATACATGAATCAAAAGACTCAAAAAATCAGATTAAAGAAGCATCCCATTTTGTGTTGAAGCTCTTCTATCAATTCATGGAATGTCAAAATCAAGACTCTCTAAAAAACACAACCAAATCAGCTAACCCGCTAATCTCTCTTCTCTTTTGTGTCTTAGCCTTCAGTTATAACATGGTATATATAGTGAGAGGCCTGTACGACATCTTCTAAAAATCTTGTAAAAGATCTACATCAAAATCATATTAGGATTAAGAGAAATAAAATAGGAAGTGATATAATTAAACTCCTAAGAAATTAGGATAAATATCTATTATAATTAGGATACAAGATACTATATCCTAATCTAAAAAGATATTTATTATAAATCAAATACTTCCTAAAATATAATTCTAGAAACAGTGAAATAATCAAAATAACATTCTTGTTTTATCGTAAGTTGATAAAAAATATAACATGTATATGACACATGCATGTTGACACAAAATCTCGTCACCAATCATTCTCGGTACAAGTGCTCGACAGACTCCACTCGACACTCGACACTTGAAACTCGACACTCAACAAGTTTGACACAACACACTCAACATGTGACACAATCACGACACTTGACAAAAGCTCGACACTCGACGAAACCTCGACACTAGACGAAATCGAAACTCGACAAAGTCCTGACACTAGATGAAATCGAAACTCGACAAAGTCTCGACACTAGACGAAATCGAAACTCGACAAAGTCTCGACAACCACACTTGACACCAATATTCTCGACATGATATACTCGACACATCTCTATATATCTCGATACAATCAATTCGACACATCTCGAGATATCTCGACACCAACAATCTCCCCCTTTTTGGCAACTTGTGATGAAAGCACTAAACTGTTTCTAGTAACAATAACATGTGAGCTGTTACAAAAATCATAACAGGACACTATCATAACTTTGTATATCATGCAAACAAGATAAAACACAGAAAAAACACATAACATCAAAATAGGTTGAATGCACACACATAGCATAAGAAATTTAGTTCTTACTCCCCGTCACTTCTTACTTACATCGTTGAGGAATAAGCAAAAATAAGCTCAGAACACAGTTAAAGAGATAACAAAAAAACAATAAAAAAATTAGTAGCATTAGCATAAAAAGGATCAGCAGTCAGTAGCAACTCCCTTATCTCCCCCTTGATACAGCACAAGTGGCCAAAACTAACTAAGTCTAGGAGACTTGCGAACTGGTGGAGAAGTGGAGCTGCCAGAGCGCTTGATAGTCCTTCGGCTACAGATTTAAACTTGCGCCTGGTAGTGGGGGTAGGCTAATCAGAGTGTATAGTTGCTGGCGGTGCAGCAGTAGTGTCAGAGGAAGTAGCAGTAACTTCAGCCACAATTCGTCTGATTTGCCGCTCATGGAGTTCTGCACTGGTTGTCTGAGTTGGTGGTGGAGAGGTATGAGGTTCTGCTTTAGCTGCTTCAAGGAAAGGGAAATCATGAGGGGTTCCGTAGTAAGTGGTGAAGGCTGTTTCATTCCGGATTCTACTTGTGTTGGTTCATCTAACACAGATTCATCTCTTAAAGTTGGAGTTAATGATTGGATTTTCTTCTTCTTCTTCTGGTCAAATGATTTCTTTACCACGTCAACTGTTTTCTTTCCCGGCCTTCGAGTTCCCTTTGCAGGAGATAGAATTGGGTTTGCCTTCTGCTTCTGTGCTGCTGTTACGTCTGTCTCAACAGCATATTGTGCAGCTTGACCTGCTACTAGCATTTGCTCAGCTGCTTCAGGCAGAGGTTCATTAGCCTCAGGTATCTCTTCAGCTGGTTTCTCAGGAACCCCAGTGTCAGTCTTCATGGTCGGTGGTTCTGCTGTAGTACCAGGATGTCTTGCAAAATTTGCTTCTAAAGCAGATTGCTTGAGTTAAATTGCCTTCAAATCTTGCATAATTTCTGTCAAGGTAGAGTTGATCAGTATAAGTTGTTCTTCAATATTGTTCAACTGATTTTTCTTAACTCTCTTGGGCTTCGATTCAGGTACAGGTAAGTCAGATTTGTCATGCAATCTCTAAAGAAATCCCTTTGTAATGGATTTAGACAGAATTTTAGTTTGTTCATTATAGCTCATTGGGATGCTTTCTGTGCAAGAATCCCTTGAATCAATCAGGGAAACACAAGCAAATAATAATCAAAGTGATAAGATCCAATCTGTACAATTGATCTATAGGCTAGCAAACTAAAGTTAATTGGTCGATTGGTGCCTAAACAATAGAGAAATTTCACTTTGTCTTCCCGAGCTTGATTTTGATGGGAAGAAGGAAGCCAGTTGAATTGAGCTATCTTATGCAACACTCGATATTTCTTCCTAAGATATTGCTGGTCTATACCATCCTTCGGCTACCAAACAATGTCTGTTCTACCAGTCAATCCCTCTATTACTTCGGCCATGTTATATTCTTCATCTAATGCATGTAAACTGCCTATGGGAATGTCTAGGAAAGTGTTTATAACATTCGGAGAGAACTTAACAAACTTTCCTAGACAATAAACTTTGTAATACAGAAAGCTTTTAAGATCATCAATGGCAGATGAGATGTTTGTATAAAACTCCTGAATTAAAGCCTTCACAGGGGGTAGGTAGTTTGTTACCGTACGAGTCCAATAGATAGACTCAATCATCTCACTCAGACCATAGGTATTGAAATCTGACAGTTGCATCGGCCTTTCCATCTGCAGATTCCTCTTTGAAGTGTACTTCATGAACTTCTGTTTGATTGTCGCTGTGAGAAATTTGTTGAAGTTGGGCTTGATTTTGTCCTTGATATTTTTTACGGGAACAAGTTTATCGTTGCTCATGGCTGGATCAGTTGCGATCTCTGCACGTTCGTGTTGTGTTGGAGATGATGGTACACTGATGCTGAAGTCGCTGTGTGAAGACGAAGAACTGGCTGTCTTTTTTGATTCAGAGGAGGTCACCATGGTTACGGTTTCTGGACTGCAGAAAATTTTCAGAACAGGAAGAGAGAGGCAAGATGCGGGATAGGGACGAAACTATAGTTGGAGTATGGTATGAATAGGAGAAGCCTAGAAACTATTCGTAATATACTAGGCCAAAATTGAAATAATTTTGTTTTTAACAAAAATTTAATGTTAATTCCTTTTCCAAAACTGTTCCATAACTGATATTAATGAACAAATTCAAAAAATTTGATTCCTATTTGAATAAGGAATTCTAATAGAATTAGGATTCCCGCCACTGAATCTTCTCCCCCTTAATTCAATACTACTGACATGGCAATTTTTGACACATTGACGCACAAGAAAATCAAATTTTTAAGTAAGCACAAAAAGCATCGGGTGTTAAGAAAAACGTAACAGTAGACAGTTACTAATAACATAACAGCACACAGTGTTCATTCAGATAACTGACAGATGCCTAAGACTTTTTTTAAATTTTCAAATCTTGTTGTATCCAATGCCTTAGTGAACAAGTCAGTCAATTGTCTATCAGTGGAGATGTGTTCAATGTGTATCACCTTAGTTTCTACTAGTTCCCTTATAAAATGGTATCTTATGTCAATGTGTTTTGTTCTAGAATACTGAATAGGATTTTTGGAAATATTTATAGCACTAGTATTATCACAAAACACAGTTATGGGCTTTTGTTCAATACCATAGTCACTCAACATTTGCTTCATCCACAATAGTTGTGTGCAACAACTCCCTGCTGCTATGTATTCGGCTTCAGCAGTAGACAAATAAATTGAATTTTGCTTTTTGTTGTGCCATGAAACCAAGTTAGTACCAAGATAAAAACAACCTCCCGAAGTGCTTTTTCGGTTATCTGCATTTCCTGCCCAATCAGCATCACTAAACCCTATAAGATAATCATTTGTATCTTTAGAAAACCATATTCCAATCATGTGTTCCATGAACATACCTGATGATTCTCTTAGCTGTTGCAAGATGTGATTCCTTTGGATTTGCTTGAAATCTTGCGCACAATCCTACACTAAAGCACAAATCCGGTCTACTTGCTGTGAGGTATAGCAAGCTGCCAATAATACTTCTGTACAAACTTACATCAATATCTTTCCCTGCATTGTCTTTTGAAAGTTTTCGATTAGTACTGATATGAGTTTTCATAGGTTTTGCTTTTTCAAGCCCAAATTTCTTTACAAGATTTTTAGCATATTTTGATTGAGATATGAATATCCCATCATTCATTTGCTTAACTTGTAATCCAAGAAAGAAATTTAATTCTCCTACCATGCTCATCTCAAACTCTTCCTGCATCAACTTAACAAACTCATTAGCTTTGCTTTTGTTAGTTGATCCGAAAACAATGTCATCAACATATATTTGTGCAACACTAAGATAGTTAGATGCATGTTTGACAAACAAAGTCTTATCATTGCTGCCTCTTTTATAACCTCTCTTGATCAAAAAGTTGGTCAACCTTTCATACCAAGCTCTAGGAGCTTGTTTCAAACCATACAAAGCTTTGTGCAATTTGTACACAAAATCAAGATGTTTAGGATCTTCAAATCCTTTAGGCTGTTCAACAAAGACTTCTTCATTGAGATAGCCATTTAAAAATGCTATTTTAACATCCATTTTGTACAACTTAAAATCAAGCAAACAAGCAATTGGAAGTAGTAATCTGATTGACTCAAGTCTAGCTACTAGTGCAAAGGTTTTATCAAAGTCTATGCCTTCTACTTGTGTGTAATCTTGTGCAACTAGCCTAACCTTGTTTCTTACGACTTGCCCACTTTCATCAGTTTTATTTTTGAAGATCCATTTAGTTCCAATGACATTTGTATTTCCTGGCCTAGGAACTAATTCCCATACTTCATTCCTTTTAAACTGATTAAGTTTATCTTGCATAGCTTGAATCCACACCTCTTCTTTTAAAGCTTCTTTCACATTTTTTGGTTCAACTAAAGAAATATAACATGCAAACCTTGCCTAGTTTCTTACCTTGCTTCGAATCTTCATCATGCCATCTGATGTTCCAAAGATAGAGCTTGTTGGATGTGCCTTCTGAATCCATGTGGGTGGATCTTTTCTATCATCATCATCATTCCGGATTGAATTTCTATTAAAAAATGAATTGTTTACTGTTACGTCGGATGTAACAACAACTGTTTCCTCTTTCATAACAACATCTTCCATTTTGTTGCTGTCTGAATCTGATTTTTGTGTGTCTTCTATGAAGTTGGTTATGCCTTCCTCTTGTGAGCATTTTGCATAATCATCAAGATAATCAAATACTACATTTGCAGATTCTATGACTGCCTCAGTTCTCAGATTGTAAACTCGAAATGCTTTGCTATTTTTAGCATATCCTATGAAGACTCTTTATCACTCCTTGGATCTAATTTTCCTAACTGCTCTCTATCATTTAGGATGTAAGATCTGCATCCAAAAACATGAAAATATTTCAAATTTGGCTTTTTACCTTTCAAAATTTCATAAGGTGTCTAATTAGTGCCAGGTCTAAGAAAAACTCTATTTGAAATATAACAAGAAGTGCTTATTGCTTCAGCCCATAGCCTTTTGGTCAACTTTTTGCTATTGAGCATCACTCTAGCCATCTATTGAAGAGTTCTATTCTTCCTTTCCATAATGTCATTCTGTTCAGGGGTTTTGGGAGCTGAAAATTCATGATCAATGCCATGATATTTACAGAAGTCAGCATAGCTAACATTCTCAAATTCCTTGCCATGATCACTTCTTATTCTCACAATCCTGCCAATGTTCCTATTTTGCTCATTTTCAAGCTTAACACAAAGATTCCTGAAAGCTTCAAAAGTGTCAGATTTTTCTTTGATGAAATCAACCCAAGTATATCTAGAAAAATCATCCACACAAACAAATATGTATCTCTTACCAGTAATCCTTTCAATTTGCATAGGACCCATAGATCTTAGATGGTCCACAAATTCCATTAACTTTGTCATCAAGTTTAAGAACTCCTTTTACAGCACCTAACTTAGTTAATTTAACCAAGTCTTTGTAATTTAAGTGTCCTAGCTTTTTATGCCACAATTCTAAATCCGAAATCCTAACACGAAATGCACTCTTTACTAAATAACAATTATCCGAAGATCTATTACCTTCTAGAATGCATTTACCAAAATTATCTAACACTATGCATTTGTTTTGTGTGAAATTAACAATATACTTGTCATCACAAATCTGACTAATACTAATAAGATTAGCTTTCAAACCTTCAACCAGCAAGATATTTTAAAAATTGGGGAGGCCTTTGACATTCAAAGTACCTTTACCAATGATTTTACTCTTTGCTCCATCTCCATAGGTGACATTACATCCCTGCATGCTTTAAAATCTGTTAGAAACTGTTTATTTCCAGTCATGTGCCTAGAACAACCGCTATCAAAATACCACAAATCGTTAGATGATTGGTTAAGAATAGTAAGAGCAACATGACATACTATCTTGTCTTTCTTAACCCAATACTGTTGTGGTTTTTGTAACAGTTTGAATTGTTTTGATCTCTTATGCAAAAAGATTCAATAGTTTAAAGCATCTAGTCCTGATATGTCCCTTTTTTTCGCAAAAATAACAAGTAGGAATGAATTTCTTTACCTTTTTAGGACTTGCTTTGAAAGAACTCAGAGGAGAGACAAATTTCTCACTGCTCTTGGAATCAGGACTTGACTTTAAAGAATTAAGTTCCGAATACTTACCTAATGTTGAGGCTTTAACAAAAACTGTTGTTGATGAAGATGCACCATTACCTTCTGTGTACCCCAATCCATGTTTGTTGGAGTTGTCTCTTTCAAGACTCAAGACCTGATCAAGTTTGGCTGCTCCTATTTTGAGTTGATCAACACACCTCTTGCTTTCAACTAGTTCTATTGTGATTTTCTTAATATGCACTGTTTTGTCTGTCAAAATAGTCTCCAGTTCTGAGATCTGTTTTTCAGCATAGGATTTTTCACATTCCAGCACCTCAATCTTCTTCGTCAGGATTTTGATTTCTTCCTTCTGATTCAGTCATTCACCATAGAGTGCGTTGTGTGTCTTTTACAACTCTTCATAGTATTCTGGTCCATCTTCTTCATCAGAATGATGAACACTGGTTCTGTAATTTTCTGTTATGTTAAACATAATAGCTTTTCCTTTATCAGCTGTAGATGCAGTAAATGCAACAAAGTTGGTCATGCAATCTTGATCTTCTGACTCTGATTCTGATTCATCACTCCAGGTTGTTGTCAGTCCTTTATTCTTCTTCTTGAGATTAGTACATTTAGATTGAATATACCCATAACCAGAACATTTATAACACTGAATTTGCCCTTTCTTTTCAGGTTGTTTTGACTTTTTCTTGTCATTCTCTTTGCTGAACTTTCTGAATTTTTCTTTGCTTGAGTTTGATGGCTTTCCTTGATTCTTTTTCCTGAAATTTCTTTTCATAAACTTCACATAATTTCTTGTTAGAAAAGCAATCTATTTAGAATCAGTTTCATCAAGATCATCACTACTTTTATCATCAGATTTTTCAGTTTTCACATTGAATGCAATGCTTTTACCTTTTTGCTTCCTAGTACTCTGATTAATTTCAAAGTTTTGGAGAATGCCAATCAGTTAATCAACCCTCATCTCATCAGTGTTTTTAACTTCCTCAATGGCTGAAATTTTAGATTGAAATTTATCTGGAACAGACCTAATTATCTTGCTAACAATTTCCGCATCAGTGAAAGTTTTGCCAAGCATGTATGCCGAATTTGTAACGTGACATATCTTAGAGTAAAACTCAGAAATTGACTCATCCTCATGTATCATCAGATTTTCAAATTGAGAATTTAATCTCATCAATTTAGATCTTTTAACAGATACAGCACCTTCATGTTTTACCTCAAGTATGTCCCATGCTTCTTTGGCCACTTTGCACTTTGAAATCTGTTCGAAGTTGTTTAAGTCCACTACAGCAAAGATTACATTAAGAGCCTTTGAATTTTAGCTGGAACGTTGGTATTCTTCATCAGTCCATTCATCTTCTGGTTTGGGTTCGGAATCACCAAAAGCATTCACCTTTGTTGGCGGTGTCCATCCTTTAAGCACACTAGTCCATGCCCTGTCATCAGAGATTTAATATACATCACACAATTAAGTTTTTTTTGTACATTCATTTGTAATTCTTCGATTCTTTGCGGTCGATTTTCTAGTAAGAATTTTGGGAATCCTATATAAATTATGACCTAAATTAGATCGATTCTTTTTTGAATCTCTATCCGTACAATGCCCTCAACACTAGAGGATATTCTCATTTTTTTTGTACATAATTCTTAATACAGTCTCGTATTTTTTGATCTTCTTGTAGACCTTCAGAATAATTTTTTGGTTGTGAAAACCAAAGAGAATGATGACCTTGCATTGTACCAAGTTGGAAACCAAGTGGATTTATTTTTTGTCCAAATAAATCATTTTATTTAGTATGGTTCATTGGAACAAAACAAAGAAAAAGAAGGCCCGACTGGATACTGCCAGGCCAGGCCGTGGAAATTAAAAAAGGCCCTTTTGAACGAAATTTAAGAGATATTCTTTATTTTATTTTCTTTTTCTATTTTGATTCGAGATATCTTTTTTGAGTCCTTTCTTTTCATTTTCTAAAACTAGCCAATAAAAGTTGTATCTATCTGTATAATACAATACAAAATAGAATAAAAAAATAATCTATATCTATATAAGTAATCTATATAAGCTACATAAGTAATCTATATAAGATAGGCTATATAATAATAATTTCTATAATAAATTAGATAATAAATAATAAATAAAGCAAAGAAGGGCTTTTTCAAACATTCTTTTTTGTGTAATGGAACATAGTACTTGTCTTTTTTTTTTTCAAGTCGGAGAGATGGCTGAGTGGATTAAAGCGTCGGATTGCTAATCCGTTGTACGAGTTATTCGTACCGAGGGTTCGAATCCCTCTCTTTCCGTTTCCGTCGAGGGCTTGGTATCTTTCAAATTCGAATTTAGCGAACCTTTTTTTATATTTTTTATATTTAAAAATGCAGAATAGATAAAATCTTAAGAACCTTTCTAATAATAAAGCAAAGAAAATCTTCGTTTTTTTTATTCTACACGTCCAGGATTACGTCCTGGATCATTAGATAGGAATCCGAAGATGAAGAGAGAAACAAAGAATATCACTACGGTGTAAACAAAGAGTTTGAGAGCAAGCATTACACAATCTCCAAATTTGTTTTTGGGGGAAAACGAGAATAGATTCTCTATTTTTATACTACATATCCGATTTTGACACTAAGAAATGAAGTGCTTTTCAAATTTCTAGAAATCGAAAAGAGTTTTTAGAAATTCACACAATTAGAAGAGAAGGGGATCCAAAATTCTCGCAGCTATCCAAGAATTTGACCCTTTGAATTGAGGGTTTGTTCATATTGTAAGACTCATATGATCTTATCAATTGTTACAGTTTTTGTTCTCAAACTCGAATAAATCATGAATTTTTCTAGGACAGTATTAAAGATCTCATCGAAAACTTACAGCAGCTTGCCAAACAAAGGCTAAGAGAAAAAAGAAAAGAGGTATTACTGGCATAACATCTACAATTGGATTCAAAAAAGCGTAGGCCTCGGGCAATTTGGCGAATACCAAACTATTCAAATCAAGAGCAGAATTAAGACAGATATAGATCAAACTAAAGATATTAAGCATAACAAACATTTTGTTCTTGGAGATAATTGTATTTTGATTGAGTTATTAATATGTTATTGATATAAGGTAAAAATGAAGAATAAGGTAAAAAGGAAGAAACGAAAGTAAGGTAAAAAAAAAGACTTCTTTGAACCGAACCAATCAAAACAAAAATTCTTCAATTCTCACAAGAGAATAGAAGAAATGATACTTTCATACAATATCTTAATTGAATTATATGTAATGATCAATAAATTTGGTTTAATTCGACATCTACACGTGTCAAAACGTGTCAAAATCCTAAGACTAAAACAAGAATCGAGTTTATTCCATAGGGCTTTGAACTGGAATTGACGAACAACCAATACCAATATTAATCTTTATTAGTATTGAATAGAACTTCAAATGGGGCGTGGCCAAGTGGTAAGGCAACGGGTTTTGGTCCCGCTATTCGGAGGTTCGAATCCTTCCGTCCCAGAGCGGACTCTAATATAGATCCGAATAAAACTTACCCTTGTGAGCACTATTTAAGAGTATAATTTTTGATAAAATGTACTTCTTACTTCGAATTTTGAAAAATTCTTCTCTGAATCTGATCTTTTTTCACAAATTGAATCGAGTTCATAAAACGTAACTGAATCCATTTGTGATCCGGGTAAGATGGGAACATAGATCCCAATAATAAAAGGTTGAATTCAAAAAAAAGTCGGATGGGTCTTGATAAGTGTCTATTTATATATCATTTTCATATCAATTCGTCCATGTTTCTTTGCTATATTCCTTGGTATTTTTATGTTTTTGTGTAGTTTTGATGTTTGTAGGAGTTTTGGAGCAACTTGCACAAAAATGGAGTAAAACCCTTCTTTTTCACCTCTGTTAGTCAACCATCTTCTCGGATTTAATTGTATTGATATACAATGAACCCGATGACATATCATATACCGTTGAAAAGCTCTCGAAGTCTACTTTTTGGAGAAATTTACTGTTTATGAATCCATTCAGTGTACCGAAAGTTGTAATCAAAACAGTGTGAGAAGTGTAGAAATGTAATTCCACATATCACTGTAGCATGTATAATACGGGACACTGTAGCACATTACTGTAGTAGAGTATTTAAACACATTTTAGGGTTTTATTTTAAAAACTTGAAGAGGGGAGAACGTGTGAGAGGCTGCATCTTTGGATTTCTCTCATCTCTTGGAGTTCTTGAAGGAAAGAAAGCTTGGAAAGAGGAAGAACTACAATTCAAAGAGATTTACATCAAAATTGCTAAGTTTTTCCCTTCCCTTTCATTTTCTGGAATGTCTCCATGTTGTATTGTATTTACCATGTTTTTAAACATGTGTAACTGAATCTGAATTGGTTGAGGGTGATTTCAAAGCCCTTGATATGGTTTTTTGTAAGTTGATTGTGCAAGAAGTTGTTATCCAATTCTCTAATTGAAGTTGCTTGTATTTTCCTATATCTAATGCTTATGATTGCTTGCTGGATTGTATTTCAAATGGCCAACTGAATATAATCTGGTTGTTGTATATTGCTAGACTAGAAATCTTGATCCGTAATTGTCTTGAATTTCTAATCCTTAGTAGCAAAATTGTGATCAGAGATTGCAATTGGAGAATACAACCTAAGTTAAATAATCTGAGCTTGTATGTTTATTGCTTAGATCAACCTATCTTTCTTATCGTAATGCATCCATTGAATTAAACTTAGAGAGTTTGTTCTAGGTTGTTTAATGGATAGAGATTAAATAAAGAGCCTGTTTTATTTAACAACAAAGTAAGGAAAGATTGGGATAACAGAGCTTGTTGTTATCTACGGTTGATAATTTCAATACTGTAATTGGATGACAATTCTACGATTAATTCGCAAATCCATATCTTGTGGTAGAGAGGGATCCCTTAACCAGGTTTCTTTCATTGATTTTTCAATCTGTTTAAATTTGCATTGTGTTATTCTTTACTTGCATTAATATTTCATCTAGTTAATCAATCAACAAAAACCCCCTCATTTTAGTTTATTGTTGCCTTCGAATAACAAATTTAATTAGAATCAATCCTCGTGGGAACGATATCTTACTCATCACTTTATTACTTGTGCGACTAGTATACTTGCTAGTTTCGAACGCATCAGGTCTTTTATTTATCTTATGCCCCCCTTTTTCTTTCCTTTTGGATTTAAGTTCGTTGCTTAGAAAAGCCTTACGTCTCATAGCTAGTTGAATTTTCAAAGAGAATTCTAAATCGAAACGAGAAAGCCTCCCTAGTCCCTATCTTTTTTTTTTAATAAGAATAAGACAGCCCAATTATTCTCCTTTCATTTCTGAATTCGAAACAAGAGGGTATTCCTGATACTGATTGAATTCAATTAATCAAAGGGATTAAGTCTCTTAAGACTAAGACGAGTTAATGACTTAATCTGCACTTTTTTCTTTTTGGTTTTGTATCTTATACAAAATAGTCTAGCATCTTGTAAAATAGGATCTTTTTTTATTTATGATTCATCATCCCCACAGAATGAATTGAGAGTGAGAGTAGATAATAGTTAGTGGGCGATGGAAGATATCAATTTGAATATCTATGTCTCTCAAAATGTGATTAAAAAATACTCAAGTTCCATATCTAATGGGTTTTTACCCTCATTTTTAGGTATTTTGTGTTTTGTTCTAATGAATAATTGTAAATCTATGTAATAACAATTGAGATGGGGTCGATTCATACATCTTATTTACTTTCAAATTTCAAAATTTGAATTATTTAATTCATTTTCATTTTAGGGAAAGATTATTCAACCTCACGACCAAGCCAAAGAAAGTATGCATAAATTGATGAAATGCTTCTATGCATCGATAGCTATCCTTCTATTTCAGCGATAGCGTTCTTTCGTCTTGTTTTTAAAAAGATTTGTATTTCTGAATCTTTACCTTACTGTTAAATATTTAACTTTAACATAGAATACCTATAATGACTTCCAATGAAAACTGCTCAGTCTAATCTAATGGAAACGAAAATTGTCGATTTTTGCAATTCGGATTTTCTCTTTGAGGATGAAAGAATAAGAACCTAAGTATTCCCTCTCATTAGTATTTTCTATCCAATCTAGAAAAAAATTTTCTTTTCGATCTATTTATCTGTTTTAAATCAGTTCAATTCGAATATGGATTTATCTCTCTTATGATGATCAAGTACAATCTTTAGTAAAACTTTATTCAAATGGTGTGTCGAGTTAGAAATTTTTTTTTTCAATTAAATAAGTTGAAGATGCAACGCGGATTCAAAAAGAATTCTTTTTTATTCGTGTTATTTCTAAATAAAAACACTAACAATATTGCATTCATACAAAGAGAGTTAACTTGAATTCTTACTGAGACTTTTTCTTCATAAATTATCTATTCCTTTCATATAGAAGGAAATATCGAAGGAAAAAGTACTGTGTATCGACCGAAGCAATGACTATTCATGATTCCATAATTGAATCATTTACATACCGGTTCCAAACTAGAGAAATGTTATGGTAAAACTTCGTTTGAAACGATGTGGTAGAAAGCAATGTGCGACTTGAAGGACATGATCAGCTGTGGATTTTTTTACATCCACCATTTTCTATTTTATATTATCTAGGAATGAATGGGCTCTTGGTTCGGCATCCTTTGTTCTGTTCTACTACAATCCTCGCCAATGTTTTTTGTTGAGTTGTAATGTAAATAGTAAATGATGGAGCTCAAATAGAAAGTATTTATTTATTTCTCAGGGGCAAGGGTCTAAGGTTAATACCAGTTAATAAGTTGGAACAAACTTCGTAAGTATATTTTTTGATATAGAAATCCAAAGGATCCAATTTGAGAAATTTCGAAATCAAAAAGGCAAATTCTTTTGAATTGGTAAAACTCTTTCGATCAAAAGTGTATCATGCAAGAATAAATTGTCCGTATGATTCTTTGATGGAAAGAAATCACAAAAAGGGGTGTGTTGCTGCCGTTTTTTTAAAAGGATTAAAGATCACCGAAGTAATGTCTAAACCCAATGATTGAAGACAAAGATAAAAGATCTTGGAACAAGCAAATACCATTTTCAATTGTCTCAACAATTAGATTAGAATGTAGAATCCAAAAATCGATTCGAAAGGAGACAAACAAAAAGGGGGTTAGAGACCACTCAAAAAATGAGATTGCCTAAAGAGTTTTTTTTGGCTATTTGAAAGTTATCCAACTTGAGTTATGAGAGTACGAATACTTTTTTTCTTCTTTTTCGAAAAAGAAGAAAAAAAAAAGAAGGACTTAAATCTAGAATTGATTTGTTGATTTTATAGATCTATTTGACATTCTAATTTGATACATAATAACTTCGACTTATTTTTTCTTTTTCTCGAGCCGTACGAGGAGAAAACTTCTTATACGTTTCTAGGGGGGTATTGTTCATCTACATCTATCCCAATGAGCCATTTATCGAATCATTGCAATTGATGTTCGATCCCGAAGAGAAGGAAGAGATCGTCGGAAAGTGGGTTTTTATGATCCAATAAATACTCAAACCCGTTTAAATGTTCCTGCTATTCTATCTTTTCTTGAAAAAGGTGCTCAACCTACAGGAACTATTCATGATATTTCAAAAAAGGTAGGGGTTTTTACGCAACTTAGTCTTAATCAAACGAAATTCTATTAAGGAATAGAACAAAAAAAAGAGGGTGTGGATGACTCCTATATAGTTTTGTATAACTTTTTATTTACTAACCCCCCCTTTTTTTCTAGTCCGACCGATTTATTATTCCTATTTAATATTGCTACTATAGAATATCATGTTCGGTAAGTATAAGGACAAAAATCGATTTTATTGCTAGAATTTGATTGATATAAGATACATATAAACAAGATCAAGTGAATACAATGAAGTAAGTGGATCTAGAAATATAAAAATTGATATTACCCACAACCGGTCGGTTTTTCGATGGAAATCTATTAACAAATAACAAAACAAGGGATTAAGCTTGTTTATTGTACTTAATATTGGTTGGAGTGATTGATTGAATATATTGATTGACTAAACCCAAGATTGCTTTTTTTCCTTAATTTATTCTTATTCTTTCACCTACACCTCTTTTGGATCTATTTGGATATGTATATTATCTATTTAGTGCAAATTCAGTACAAGTCCTTTTGCTTTTAGATTTATTTCAAATATTTATAAATTATTTTGAATTATTTATTTATATATTAAATTATTTTGTTTTTTTTGGTTTTCGCCATTGTTTTCTATTCTTTTTTCACGATTCATATTTAACATTCACAGTCATATTGACAACAGTATATCGAAGAAATATAATTTGATCGTAGATAAATGGATATATTTATCTCCATCCCATACTATAGGTTTGGTTTTTTTCTTTACTTCATTCAAATGACCGGTTCGTTGGATTTACTGTTCTACAAGAAGTTTTTTTAAAAAAAAGAATACCACTGGATAACATAAGAACTAAGGAGCAATCAATAAATTTGGACTTGAATCTATATTTTTCTATGTTTTTCTCTCAGAATTTCTTGTATTTTTATCTGATCTGTTCATTTAATTGTTTTTTTTTATGTTCTGAGTCGATTAGAAATTTTTTTATTAGAGTTCTTTCTAGTTTAATATTTTGATTGAGTTGTGAAATTCAAATTCAAATTCTTTGATTTTGGTTGTATCTACACATTCGAATTATTCGGGTTGCTAACTCAACGGTAGAGTACTCAGCTTTTAAGTGCGGCTAGCGTCTTTACACATTTCTATGAAGCAAAGGATTCGTCCATACCATTGGGAGCGTTTGTAAGACCACGACTGATCTTGAAAGGAATGAATGGAAAAACCAGCATGTCGTATCAATGAAGAATTTTTAGAATATTTTATTCCTATTCAATCGGTACAAAACCTGATTTGAAATCTTTGTGGGAACAAAATAAATGGAAATCAAAACTAAGAATAGGAATTTTTGATGAATGGAATCAAGAACCATTCTGATTTCGACACCAGAAAGGGATGTGGAAAATTCCCTTTCTGGTGTCGAAGACTAGGACGACAAGTAATAACTTTTAGAATCCATTGTTCCCCTCATTTATCCTTCCTTTCTTTATCTTCTCCACTTACTTATCCTATTTTAGTATCTAGTTTTAGTCAAATTTGATTCTATTAGAATAGAAAATGATTGACACATTCTATGATATTTAAATATGACAATAGTGACATAGTCACACCCCTCCAAGTTTGATTGAAAAAACAAAGAGGGGGTAAAGTCAAATAGCCTTCTTCACAATATATATATCTATACTATTAGTTAGTAGTTAGGAGTACAGTGAAAGAAATTCCCGACATCTGATAGAAAAAGAATATAAACAAGCAAAAGACTTTTTTTCATAATTTTTTTTATCATAGATAATCTAATTGCCAACAAGAATTTGGTTCTTTTTACAAACTTGATGTTGATAAATCCACGTATCTAGAAATTCATTTCGGACAATTGAACCTTCTCAAACTGTTTCTTTTTAAGAACCAAAAAGATTTGTGCTAAAACAACAGATGCCAAAAAGAACAAAAGGCCTTGGACACGTAATGGATCTTGAAGTACTATTTCTGCATCTCCCTGACCAAATCCACCCACATTAGGATTACTTGTTAATGATTGATCAAGTTTGATAGATTCGCCCTCTGAAACACGAAGTTCTGGTCCCCGAGGATAATATCAATCACTTCACATCCATTGGATGCATCAGCTATGGTTATTTCGTATCCCCCTTTTTCTTTTCGTATGATTTTGTTTACTATACCCGCTGTTGTAGCATTATAAACCGTATTGTTACTTTTAGTCCCGTTGGGATAAATCTGACCTCTTCCCCTGTTCCCACCTACGTATATTGGATATTTTAAGAAGTGAACATCTTTATTAGTCGCAGGGTCGGGGGAAAGAATCGGAAAAGTGATTTCACTATATTTCTGACCAGGAACTGGCCCTACCACAAGAATATTTTTTTTAGTGGGATGGTAATTCTGAAAAGACAGATTGCCTATCTTTTCTTTTAGCTCGGGCGAAATACGATCGGGGGGGTGGTTGGGGGGTGGTGGGGGGATAATTCAAACCATTCTGGTAAAATAAGAACGGCCCCTACATTCAAAGCCCCCTTTTTACCATTAGCAAGAACTTGTTTTAGTTGCATATCATAAGGAATTTTAACAACTGCTTCAAATACTATATCAGGAAGTACCGCCTGTGGAACCTCAATATCCACGGGCTTATTAGCTAAATGGCAATTGGCACATACAATACGACCAGTTGCTTCTCGTGGATTTTCAAAACCTTGCTGTGCAAAAATGGGATATGCATTTGAAATGGATGCCCGAGTGATTATATATATCATGAGCGATACGAAAATGAATCGAGTAATCTCTTCCTTTATCGAAGAAAAGGTATTTCTAATTTGCATGGTCTAATCGTTGATCCCAAAAATTTCTACAATAAGATTTGGTAGGTCACTAGTATAGTTCCCTATCCATGATTCTTCTATTTACTGAAATAATTTTACTGGAATATAGGAGGAATTCTCTACATGGGTAAGGTAAGTACGACCATGAATGCTTTGCTTATGTACTACATCCGAAGCATTCAAATTGGATCAGTGAATCATTTTTTAGTCATTCATTGAATGATAAATCACTACAAGTGATGGAGATACGCGATTTAAATACCGAAAAATCCAATATTTAAAAATTGTATCTAGAATTACTGGAAAAGTGGAAACAAGACCAGATATAATTTGATCATTATGAGCAAATCCAAAATCGTTGTAGACATAGCCAATCATTAGTTCCCAACCGTGGGGCGAATGGAATCCGATACATAAATCGATTACTAAAAGAATAGAAAAGGCTTTTATTGTGTCGCTTAAATTATATAGGAATTTTTGAACCCAAGAGTTAAGAATAACACGTTCTTCATTACCCAGAATAGAATAACCACTTAGAATAATGAAACAGATTATATTTGTCGAGAAGTGCAAAATCGTATGGATATGATCCTCATCGTGCATCTTGATTAATTGTATTGTTTCTTTGTGGAACCCTGCACGAAGCTTTTGTAGATGTCTTTTCGGGAATTCCTTTATCATTTCGTCCAAAAGGAATAGTTCCTCTAATTCTATGAATTTCTCTAGAGTACTCTTTTCTTGAATATCATTCAAGAAAATTTCGGGTTGCCTAGTATTCCACCAATTAGTAATCCAAGATTTCAGACTTTTATTAAATGAGAGAGAGATCCACCAGGGCAAAAATAGTAAAAATACTATAGATGAAAGATATCGAAGGGGAATGGATGCGTTCTTTTTTGTCATTTTTTCATCTGTGAATTGGTAATGAATCCACCTCATCCGTTGACTCTATTCGATCTAAAATTTCTATCAAGCATGAGCTCTATTCTAAAGTATCGCGCCAATGAATCGAGTCTCTATTTTTTACTTGTGATTCGGCGGTTAGTCCTTGAATTTAGTGTCAAAAAAATACACAAATAGAAAAGGAATCCATTTCGAATTCGAACGAAGAAATAATAAAAAAAATATTGTTTCCAGATATCTCAATTGATCAAATATTTGAAGCAATTGCCCCTTTTCGATGAATGCCTGAAAGATTCAAAAAATGAATATTTTTCAGATTTTGAAATGAAAGAACTTCCTTTCTATTAAGAATGAAAATATCAAATATTTCAAAATTTTTTTTTTAGACAAAAACCGTTTCGTTTTTTGTTATGGCCGTTCCGTACACGTTTGCCTTGCTTTGGCCTGACTGAGCGTTCTGAAGAAACTTCAATTAAGATTTAAGTAAGTTATGCTATAGAAAAAAGAGGATTCTTGGGTTTGTTCCTCCTGCTAAGAAAGCATTTACTCTTCAGTTCATTTTTCAAAATACTTCAATTGGTACACGCAAGAAATAGGCCAATTCCGCAGCCTTTTGCTCAATTTCTCGTGGAGTCAAATTCTCATCAGTACGAGTCAAGGGAATAGCCCCCAGGCCTCTTATTTCCATATAAAGGACACGACGAGCATAAATACCCTCTTTAACTTCTATTCTGATGGACTGAATATCTTTCATAAGGAATCGTAGAAATATGCGACGATTTTTTCCAGGAAATCCCCAACGAAAAATACACACTATTCCTTCTTTTATATCAAATCGATCATAACCGCTACCTACATTCCATGTAATTGTGCACCACAGATAGGAACTAATAAAGAGACCCGCGATCCCATAGAATGACATCACGATCCCTTGTGGGAAAAAATGGATTTGCTGAGACAGAAATAAAGATATTAAATTCCTATGAAGATAACTAGAAATTCCAACCAAAAGGAATCCTAATGAACCTAAAAAAAGGATAAAGGCCCAGCAGAAATTACTTATTTTGCGAGATTCTGCTATAAATTCTATCCATATATATTCTGATCGCCAACTCATACATACTAGATCCAGTTGCATTTTATTGGAATTGAGGGAATAACCAAAATCAATTTGACTTTCCTTTTTTTGTTCCCGAAGTAACTCTCATCAACTAGTACTATTCTGATGTGAACTTTTAGCAGTAATTCATCGAATTGGTTGGATATAATAAAATAAGAGCATCATTTTCATAGGATTCAGCTACATACATATAGATACATTGGTTTAAATTTCAGACATGAGCTCGGATCCCAACCTATTTTTGAAAGAAAGTAGATAGAATTCATTTACCCATATATATATCATATTTACGCATGCATAAGAGCTCTTTTATTTATGTTCGGAGAAAGCCGCCTATTATTGTTATACAATATTCTACTAAATTAATATCCGTGTTTGCTAAGTCTTGAAAAAAAAAACTAGATGAGATTTGAGCACGTCAGATTTAAAAAATCTTATTTTTTTGAACATGAAGAAATAAGAAAGCCATTGCAATTGCCGGAAATACTAGGCCCACTAAAGGCACAAAAATAGAGGGTAAGTTGTTGAGAATTGTCATAGAATGGGTACCTCAATTTAATATTTGTACCTGTTATTGTTATAAAGATATCTTATAATAATTATAATTCATATTCTACTTCGTATAGAAGTATATCTAAATGAGTATATATAATAAGTGCAAGGAATGTAGAATAAAATAAATGGACTTATTCATCTTTCTACATGAAATTCGTTTTATTTCCCTTGCCCCCGAATTTTAAGGAAGAATTCGCCTTTTATGTTGTATTATTGATAGAGGTTTACTGATTAGTAATCAGTAATAGCGGTAAAAAAAATTATCTGCATGATTCTTTCGACAATTCAATCTTATGTCACCACAAAAAAAAATTTAACTTAAGACTCTACTTGATTGAATTTTTATTCAAAGGAAAAAAAGCGTGGAGCTGAAATAACTCACTCAGAACACCTTTTAAAGGATTACGTGGTACGATTGGATCAAATAAGCCCTTATGGAATAAATATTTAGCTACTTGTGAACCTTCAGGTACTGCCTTGTTCAATGTTTGTTCAATTACTCTTTTACCCGCAAATGCAATATAAGCATTAGGTTCGACAATAATGATATCCCCTAACATACCAAAACTAGCTGTCACCCCACCAATAGTAGGAGATGTAAGAATTGATACGTAGAATAACTTTTTATTGGATTGATAATCATATAAAGTGGAAGATATTTTAGCCATTTGCATTAAGCTCAAACGTCCTTCTTGCATGCGTGCTCCTCCGGAAGCACACACTAGAATAAGAGGTAAAAATTTATTGTTAGCATACTCGATCAAACGGGTGATTTTCTCCCCTACTACGGATCCCATACTACCCCCCATAAACTGAAAATCCATAACCCCAATTGCGATGGGAATCCCATGTAGTTGACCTGTACCTGTTTGAACAGCCTCCGTTAATCCTGTCTTTCTTTGATAAGAATCAATACGATATTGATAAGGTTCCTCTTCAGAATGAAATTCAATGGGATCCAGAGAGACCATGTCGTCATCCATCGGATCCCAAGTAACTGGATCAACCGAAAGTTCGATTCGATCGGAACTACTCATTTTCAAATGATATCCGCATTGTTCACAAATATTCATTTTTGACTTCAAAATCTTCTTATAATTTAATCCATAACACTTTTCGCATTGAATCCACAAATGCCTGTAGTTTTGAGTTACTTCGAGATCATTAGAACTTTCTCTTCTACATCTAGTTAAATGACTATCATTCGGGCTAGTTTTGCTATTGGAACTCTCGCTTTCACTAATATGTCTATTTCCACTTTCACCACACATGGAATTATAAATGTAACTGGCACTGTAATTTTCACTACTACTTAAAATGTGACTATCAATACCAAAACGGATTTGAGAATGAAGATAAGAGTCAACGCAATTATTAATCTGATTATTCCCACTAGATTGAGTATCATGCATGTAACGATCATAGTCGGTATTGTCATTTTTCGATCCATTATTCCTATAATTCGAATTACGAAAAGTATAAACAGAGCTTTCTAGTTCACTCAGAAAAGAATGATCATTGTCAATCTCTAAAATTTGATTTTCAATATCAAAATAGATGGAATAACTGTCCCTATTACTATCCCTAACAAACAGGGTATCATCAGAGATGAAATTGCGAATGTCCCTGATGCCAACGAAATGATCAACATTACTGTAACTAGAACTGTCACTATCACTCCAACGATGAATGTTTTTATCCTTATCATTTATAACCCGGTCCTCACTTACACTGGTATTTTTAATAGGACAAAGACTATCCATTGATTTACTTAGCCCACACCTATATTCTAATTCCCTTTTAGATAACATCGAATTGAACCACCATTTTTCCCTAGAGCTTTCTTTCCCCTATTTACATGAAAATACAATAGATGAATAGTCAATTGAAAGAAATCATT